>CM070663.1:4777755-5085608 GCA_036346575.1 Dendrocalamus sinicus
CTATCTGGCGATGCAGGAGACCATCTCGCAAGTTGCAAGTCGTCTTGCTATTTTCACTCACCAGCGTAGCCACGCAGGTTCATGCTCAAACTCTGCCTCAAGGCGCAAGGTTCCTTATGGGTGCCACGCATCGAGCTACAGAAGGAGCTCAGGATTTGGGTGGTCAGCTCCATCTCGGTCTTCCAGAACCAGCAATTCTTTGATGAGTGGATGCTGGCCATCTTCTTATAATTCCTCTTAGCTTCAATTGCGATGACCATTTTGTTGATTCATTTTTTAGGGGTCCTGCTGAACATGCTCGTGAACCCTCCACTTCCAGTTTATTCACATTTAGTATATGTTCCTTGACTCATGAGCGATTTCGGGATATAGTGTTTGTAGTGTTTGTTGAGGATAGCATCCTAGGAGTAGTCTGCATCAGCTACTTACCACATCATAAACCTTTCTGAAAGCAATGTAGTATTTTTAGTGTAATTGCCATTGTTGTATGGATCATAAGAAACCTAGGAGTAGCAATTGACTTAATAAGAATTAAGAAATGGGAGTGCTACTTAGGTTTTATCATTATCTGTTGTGTGAGTTAATTAGCACGAATACCTTTGTGAGATAAGACCTCTACAGCTTGTTCCTTTGTACTTCAATTGTTCTTGGACTCAAGGGTCTTCTTAACTTGTGGAACTAAAGAGGAGAATAGTTCTAAGACTATTGTGTTTCTGAATGCTACTGTTACTATACCATGTTTACTGTCAATGTATCCTCAAGGAGCCTGACATGGGATGGAGTTGTATCTCATATTTGCGAAATTTAAACAGGTTGAAGTCTGATTTGTGGATCTTCTTATGCCCTTTTATTTCAAATAATAATCACTAGGTATGATTATGTTGTGTTGTGCAAAACTGGCAAACTTGGGCTCTTAGTTCTGTTCTTCGCTCATTGCTGAAGTTGCTTCCTTTTGTGTGCTTATCTACATGGCAATTCAGCCAGGTTATGTTCATGTAGTAGTTCTAAAGGTTTGGTTCCCTGTGTGAAACGGGCTATAATTCAATACCTGTTGCTTAGAATCTTATGTTGAGTGACCTATATTTTCTGTCAATTAGGGTGACTACACCTAGATTTGTTACCACAAGCACACATGAAATAAAAAAGCAAGGCAGTGAAATAAAAAAAAAGTGATCAACCTTTCTGAGCTTTCTATTATGCTTGTTCAAATAAAGAAGAATCTCAATTATGCAATTGCTTACAAGCTTCTCAAATTGGTACTAATTCTTCCCGTAGCAACTACTGGTGTTGAGAGAGTGTTTTCTTTGATTAGTGATATGAAGAATAAGCTAAGAAATAGAATGGGGGGCAATACTTGAATGATGACATTATATCTCGCTTCCAAGGCATAAAGCATCATGACGTTAATTTTTAATTATTTTGTAATTTTTTACATTATTTGAGATGTTGTCTTTAGTATGAATAATTGTACTTTAGTTTTCGCTATTATGGATTTTTTTGTTTTCTATTGAATAATATTTTTGTAACTTCGAATACCCATCCTAAAAATTCCTGGGTTCGTCACTCGGCACAATCACGTGCATGACCTCTACAAATCTCCCAAATGTGTTTCAGTTGATCGATCTAATTATCACTACTACAGAAAACCCTATTACAGACGGTTCAAAAACGTCATCACAGACGGTTTTTTCAACCGTCTGAATTTATGGGTCAGTGATAATCGAAGGTTATCACAGACGGTTTTCGAACCGTCTGTGGTGTAAATATCATAGACGATTTTTAACTAAAAACCATCTGTGATATTGATATATCACAGACGGTTTTTAGTTAAAAACCGTCTGTGCGATTCTCTTCTACCTCTAAATCTATTTCTGTTTATTGGCTAGCCTCAGGAAATGCTAGCCATGCTCTCTGAAACAAACAGATCAACATGTACATGTATATATCCAATTCACATCTCAATTCATTTCACAAACATAAAACATCCATTTCGCAAATCAATTAATTGAAATGAGAACAAGCAAATACAGTATGAAACACAGTACACATTTTAATATTAGAGTCTACCATTACAAGAATAGACAGACAAACAACAAACAACAAAGAGGAGGAGAACAACAAACAGGTTGCCCATCTAGCTAACACAACAAGAACAGAGAAAAGCAAAGATCATCTATGCCTAAGCCTTCTCGCCCCTGATGCAGCGCGCGAGCTGGATGTCTTTGACGCCCACCATCGTCGGTGTTGATTGAGCGCTGCCTTGTGCATCGTCTGTTTCGTGAGACTATTATGGTATGGGTTAAGGAGCAGGAGGAGAACAGTAAGGTGGAGGAGAACAGCAAAGAGGAGGAGAACAGCAAGGAGAAGGAGAACAACAAAGAGGAGAACAGAAAGGAGGCTGGGTTCTAGTGATTATTTATAGGGGAGGGAGAGGCGCGGGGACGGAGAGGCGGAGTATGATCCATGGGGTGAGGATTGCTGGATTTCTATTGGCTAGGGTTGGGTTGAGGAGGATCGACGGGCCCACAGATTATCACAGACGGCTCTATATATAGAACCGTCTGTGATGAATGAATATCACAGACGGTTCTATATATAGAACCGTCTGTGAATTAGAGCACAAAATTTTATATACCGATGCAATATAAATAACTAGTCTGAAAAGATAAAATAGCAAAGTTTTATATAACTTATATATACTCATTTGAAAGGTTTCGATGAGATCTACAACTTTTCAGTTGAAGAAAAATCCAAATTCCGAAAGGAAGACCAAGAAAAAGGGCAAAAATAGAAACGAAAAACTTGCGACGCAGGTTTAGGTCCAAAGATGGCCAATTTTCGGGGTCTTGGAGGGCGACTGGCACAAGCAGGTCATTTTGTTTGGATCGGGCTCGTCGTTAGCTTTCCAACGAGTACAAAAATGTCGAAAACGGACACCGTATGCAAAAGTTATGCCCGTTTTACTGAAGGTGTGTCAAAATTGAATCCTACTCGGACTCAGGCAGGAAATTATGAAATTTTTGGGAATTGCAAGGCAGAAAACATATCACAGATGGTTTTTTTAGATTATCACAGACGGTTTTTTATTAAAACCGCTCGATATTTCAATAACACGACGGTTTTATAATAAAACCGCTCAGGATATCGAATATCATGCAGACGGTTTTTATTATAAAACCGTATGTGATATTCCAGTATCACTCCTTTTTCCCGCCACAAATACCACAGACGGCCTCCAAATTAAAACCGCCTGTAATAGTGTATATCACAAACAGTTTCACAAAACCGTCTGTGATTTGGTGTCTAGTATTAGGCTTTCTGTAGTAGTGTATTTATGAGTCATATATTGAGTAATGATTATTGGTTCTGAGATCTGTAGGGCTTCTTTGCTCTTTCCCCTTAGGGGGTGCTGTGTGTGTGCGCATTGGAAAATTGGGTGAATAACAACAACGGAATCAATCAGATCATGCAATGTAATTCCCCCGTCTATCTTTCATTGCTAACTGGTGGTTTGTTCTGAACACATATGTGAGTTTCAATGGATTATGAGGGATACGTGAGTGTGTTCTGTGAGTAACTAGGTTAAGTACTGCTGCAGACTGCAGTGGCCGTGTGGCCGTGGGTGGTGTAAGTGTGGTATGTGTGGAGTATGTGTTTGTTTTATACTCTCCAAAAGAAAATATTGGTGCAGTACTGCCGACCTTGCGTGCTACGTGCTGCACTGCTGCTGGTCTGCTGGCTTGCTGAGGTGCTGCCGGATGGCTAGTGCAGTAGACGGTAGCGCTTAGGCCTGGGAATGGCAATGGGGCTATTTTTCACCGGACCCCTAGAACGCCTCACCCTCGATCATTCCCCGTTCCCCAGTCCTCGACAAAACAAGTCGAGGAGTTGAATTTTTTTATTTTGAACTATAACAATGTATCTGTATTTTTTTATTTTACACTAATAATCCTCTGTCACTATACCGTTGAGCGACATAGAATAGCCGCCCAACGGTTACGCGCTAAGTGTCCAAGTCGCCACTAGTTGAGCGGCTAGTGCTAGTAGCCAAGTATTGAGTGACTAGTTCTAGTCGCTCGCGGTGAAACGACACATCGACAAGTCGCGTACTGGTTGGGAGATTTAAAATAATAATAATATTATTTTATTAATACAAAGGAAATAATTGTGGGAGAATAAATGATAATTTTTATAGGTAATACATTTAGCGAATCTTGTTTGTACGTTTTTTAAATAAAAGGGCAGACAAGTTAGGTTTGTTCGTTTGTAATTTTCGTAGATTCTCAAGAGTACGAAATCCGCTAGACTCGCAATAACATTTTGTGATCGTCGTATGCTATTGTAATGCAATAAATTTATGAAGAATTTTGTGAGGTTGATTGAGGTAGCAATGATTCGTAATTAGAAAGGTAAGTGATATTGCAATGTACAAAGGAATTCATACACAACCATGGCATAGTACCTACAAAGTAAAATACGTACACAAGGAATACAAATGCACAAAGCACAATGAAGACCCCCTACCCGCTGCCCGCTACACCACCTGCAACACCTCTGTCATCGTCACGTCCCACCCTTAGTCGATGCCCACCTGTACGGCCTGCTTGTCCTTCCTCAACGCGGGTGTCGCGTGCCGGCTGTGGTGAAGTGTTCAGGAGCCTTGCTGACCCGTGCTCCTAAGGCCTCGAGGGTCAACTCCACCTGTGCCTGCATAGCTACCGGGACACCACTGAGTTGCGACCTAGAAAGAACGTGGATGGATGTGGGCTAAGGTCCTCCCCTGACTTCCCCTAGGTTGTCCACGAAGAAGTCATCCACATCCTTCGGGGGTCCTCGTGCGGGGATAGCTCAACTCCCTGCTGGGACATGAAACCTATAGAACAAATATTGTTTATTTGTGCAATATATCGACGCGAACAAACCTCAAAAGGTGAAACATACTTTAGACACAGGCCATGGTGCACATCCAAGTGTCATACCCACCGTACCTGCCTTGCCCGAACAGGTCAGGGAATAACAGATACTACCCTGACGCTGGCGGGTAGGGTCCAGGAACAACGACCAAGGTGGGGGATAGCCACGTGCCCACCCTGGCCCTCCAAGCTAGTCAAGCATTATCATGACACGTGCACGTGGCCCTCCAGAGCCTCCTAGCTGAGCTGCTGGATATGTCGGCCTTGGCGTACGTGTCGATGTGGCCACCTTTAGGAGCGTCCTACATGACGTCAGGGTCACAACACGCCTCGTTCCACTGTAGATCTGATGGATAGCCTGCAGGATCTCGTCGCGCGTCACCTCCAAACCATGGGTGACCCTACCAAGAATCAACCGGGTGTCCCTCACAATCTCAGCGGCAATGTCCATCTACAAGGCAATGAAAGCATCAAAATTGTAATTGTGGTAACTTGTGTTCGAGCTATACGACGAAGTGCTCATACACACATGTGACCTGCACGTGTGCATATTGTTCCTGTCAGCCAAAATAGTGGTTACAAAGGATGACCCATAATATGAGTATAGTAAAGATCCAGAGAGTACGTACCCATCTACGGCACCAAAGGGACCATACGCTAAACCGGTTCATCATGCCCCATAGTACATATCCACGCAGTACAGACTGGTATCGAGCAACATAGGCCGTTCAAGAGAAAAGCACTCAAATGACCACAGTTGCAGTAGGAGGGGACAACCTATGAGGATAGAGGTCGGCCTTGGCCTACAGCACACCTCGCACATGCCATGGTACATTACAGCAAGTACGGATGATCCCCAGCCAAACGTCTACAGCAAGTACGCCTAGAGGTGCCGCAACATCTGGTATTGGCTGGCCTCCGGGTCCATCCGCTCGACCTGTGCACAAATGAAAAATTAGTGACCCTGTCATGTGGCAAGGATAGTGCATCGCTAAATAGGGAAAGCAGATAGCATACATACCCAAAACTGAGTCCTCTGTCACACCAGGAAGTCGTAGTACACTAATGCAGCCTTGGCCAGAAGAACACCCTCAAACATGCCCAGCAGGTCGTCGCGCCAGTCAGCAGGCATATCCGGTGGGGAGGCAGTGGCTCTCGTGATAGGCAGATTGAGCAGTAGGGGCCATATCCCTGAATGAGAGGTGGAAGGTTTGCATCTCAGGCCGCCACTGGTTCACCAGAGCTGTCAGTAGCTGTCGGGACCCCGGATTTCTGAATCCGAACACTCTATGTATTACTGCACTAGTCCCAGATCAAAGCTAGTGCACACAGTCAAACAGTGATGATTACATAACCAACAACGCTTTATTACAATAATAGAGAGTACAAACCATATGGCCTCTTTATTACAACTGAAGTTTCAAGACCTCTCAAACTCACAAAACACAGCGGAAGCAAAAGAAATTCTGATGAAAACCCATCAATACGCCACAGGCAATTGACTGGGGAAGCGCAACCTAGAACTCCAGAAAGCCTTCGTCTTATCCACACGCGAAGCAATCGTAATATCCTTCTTGAGCTTCATAATCCTCTGAGATTTGTTTTGAGTGCAGCATGTGAGTACACAAAATACTCCGCAAGTCTTGGGAAAAATGTAGTAGATGCAGGGCTTAACAAAAGGAAGGATAATACGGTACTTTTGCACAAAGCAATGTTTTATTTCAAATACCATTAAATATTTTTGAAGGCATGAATTTAATAAAGTAATTGCTTTAACAGAAACTATCAAGAAATTTCTAGTGAAGGTTCCATCTACCTACACTAGTTGACTGGCTCTAATTGCCAAGGTTCAAGACTACGGGTTCCATCCACCCACATTGGCTCCATCCGCCAGGACACACTTCTGAGAGTTCTATTCACTCTCGAGTTCCCAGAACTTTTACTTTAAAACCAAAACCAAAAATTTACCATGTAAAAGCGCACCTTGCCTGCCCTTGACCGTGGGCACAGCTATTCGAATAGTTTTTACACTCTGCAGAGGTTGTACAGCTTTACCCATAAGAGATAAGTCATCTTAATAGCCAACATGCTTCCTTAGGCATGAGACCCAAATAATTGGTCATAAAGTCTTTACCTTACTCCGATCTAGCTAGACACCACCCACTGAGGTTTCACCGCTGAAGGGTTAAATCCACCACAGTCAGAAGCCCCCTCTTGCGCCGTGTGAGTACAGTAAATCCCTGTGCCTCACTATGAGTAAACCAGTACACCCTGGCACTCACTTACCACTGGTGATATCTGAACTAAACCTTTGCAAGTTAATCAGTTAGGTCGTACCCATATAGACTTGTGGTTGTACGGTAGTGCTTACTTTGGATAATCACAAGCGTCGGTCCTTAATTGACTAGGGCGGGACATTCACAATACAAGTTCTCGTGCTAAATCCGCACCAATCCAATCTTACCATCCGCCCAAGTCTAAAATAATTTTCACCATTTTATTTTAGTTTAAAAACAACAGCAATACTTATTGCCACTAAATTATTTAAATAAAAAGATTAAATCATACATATCAATTTTACACCCGAAGGGTTATACTTACTGACTAGCTTGTCTAAGCAGTTACTACCGTTCTAAAATTAACAATCTCAATATTGAGACAAGAGAAACCTAGGGTGACAAAGATACATGGTTGTCAATGCCAAATGAGGGCATAACAATTATCAATTTAACTATTATCCTTAAAACAGAGATTATCATTTTATGTAACATAGCAAATGCATTTAAACTTAAAATAAGAAAATAATTTAGGTAAACATAGGTACAAGATGATCGAAGGAAACTTGCCTTCTTGCACGTTGTCTGGACCTTCTTGCTACAGCTCAGAAAATTCCTCGGCGACGTCGGGTTCTACGCATAAAACAAAAAAATGATCAAAGGAGACTTGTCTTACTTGCACGTTGTCTGGACCTTCTTGCCGCGGCTCAGAAAATTCTTCGGTGACGTCGGGTTCTACGCACGAAACGACAAATACAAATGAATAAATAAATACAAATAAAATCAAAAAAATATAAAATTTATACTGGAAGGAAGTTTATGATTTTATATGAATTTATAAATTTGAATCACTGAATTCGGAGTTCGGACGACGGAGAACGAGCGATTGGAACATCGATCGGATCGAAAATTGCTGGAAATTGCAAAACGAAGAATATTCTTTGGCATCTTTTCTTTTCTGGATTTTGTTTAGTGAGTATGATGCGTGGGACCCGCTTGCCATTGACTCAACATAAGAGATGAGAGCCAACCGAGAGCTACAAAGTGAATAAAAATTGCAATTCCTTGGATTTGAACACGCGACCTCATGGTGACCGCACTAGCTTGTCTCGGCTAACCAAGTGAGCAAATGCTCCTTGTGACAAAGAACCAACACAAAGGAATGAAGAGCTAACACGAAACTCTTCTCTGTTGAAGAACACAGAAGCAGAGCATGGAGGTGGCGGCTATGGTGGACGGAGATGCCGGTGAGGGAAGAGAGTGGCGGTGCGGAAACTACCAAAATGGAACCCCGGAGAGGTCCTCTACTCAGTGGTGGTGGTGGCAACGCCGGAGACGGAGCGAGGCGGTGGTGGCAGCGGTCTGGGCGCACGGCGGCGGCGGCCACACGGGGCTCCGCAAACCAGCGACATTCCAGAGAAATTGAAGGGAGCTTGAGGATGCCAGAGACATGGTGAACGTGATGCCAAAGTTGGTTTGGCTCGAGAGTGTCCGAAAAATGGCCCGCGACGGTGACGACGGCCGACATGGTGGTGGCGCACGATGGCGGAGCTCCTCGGCCAACTATTGAGCGAGCTAAGCTATGGATTACATTGAGGGGATAAAGGTGATGCTATCAGTGCAAGGAATCAAGAAAGCGCTCACTGAGGACGACGAACCGACGGCGGAAATGAAGAACAGCCAATTCCGCAAAAACTCAATTCCCGCTGATTGACTGCATGAAAATTTTAATAAAAATGGTGGATGAGTTGCTCGGATGCTAAGACAGGAGATGACATGAACAAAAGTTGAAAAACTTCACCGGAATGATGAATGCCCAAATCGACAGTGCTGGCCGACGTTCAGGAAAATGAGAAATTCTTCGCCGTCGGAGCTCCGAAGGTACTGAGATTTTGAGGGAATGAAAAGAGGTGGAAGAGGTGTTGGTGTGCCAATTTGTAGCGTCTCTCATGATTCGAATCGTCAGGAATACGAGTAATTTCGGTGACAGTTTCAGTTTTTAGAAATGGACCAAACTAATGGCAGCAAAAACACTAATCTAAGGTCGTAATGGATGCATTGACTTCGGCGATGAATGCGCGGTGCTGCTAGGATCGAAATTCTTTAGACGGATTTGAATTCGGACATTTGGGTGGAAAGTTATGGTAGAAAGAACATAAACTGTTTTTGCGTTCATTTCCATTTGCTTCACACGGACAATGCTTGACGATGAACAGTGTTCGCGTGACTATAGCATGAACAGTACCCGAGAGGAAAGAGAAAGAAAGTAAAGAGAGAAAAGGAAAAGAAAAGGTCAAGAAAAATTAGAATGGGCCCAGAAAAATAAAACAGACATTTTTCTGGTGATTCGGAATTTTGGAGATTTGATTTTGAATTTGAATTTGGAGATTCGAAGTTTTAGCGGGAGAATGGAAATTGGAATTTTGAGATTTCTTCCAGCACTTCACAGATAATGCAATTAAAATCTCAAAAATTTTAAATAGTTATTTGGATTTACTTTTTTTTAGAAAGCGAATTTTTGAGATGTTACAAACCTACCCCCTTAGAAAGAATCTCGTCCCCAAGATTCGGACGGACTAAGAAAAAGAAATGAGAGGAAAACGTAGCTCTTGGTTCCTTGTTGTTCTCTCAAGCTGCTTCTTTCTTTGAACCAAGTTGAAACTTACCAAGCATGATTACTGCTTCTGGGGCACCTTTTGTGGTGATGTGGTTAACTCGTCCCCTTCCTTGTGACTGCGGAGTTCTTGGAGCTTTTCCTACAGTCAGAGATACTCCCCGTCCTTGTCCTACAGCTGGAGCTTGCGCTGGTGTATTTCCCATGTTGAAAGGAATTGGAGTGATAGCCTGAGGCTTCTGTGGGCAATTGCTAGCATAATGCCCCATCTCATGACATTGAAAACATTGCACCCCTGCTGCTGATGTGTCGCTTTTCTGAGGTTGGACTCTGCATCCCTGAACGAGGCACAGATCCTGAAGTTCTTGTTGCATCTGTTGCTACTGGAGCTTTGTTGAACTGGGGTGCATTCATTCGGGGTCTTGAACTGCTTGCATTATACTGTCTGAAAAGCCATCCTTCTCTGACGAGATTCCTGCAATTGATATTGAGCATCTTCCTGAACAAGGGCCTTGTTAACTATGTGCTGGAACGTCGGGAAGTCATTTGACACCAATTGCACTTTGAGGTTGGGGTTGAGTCCTTCCATGAAGCGCCAAATGTTTGTTGCATCTGTTGCAACATTTTCTAGTGCATACCTGGATAGCTGAGTGAACCTATTCGGGTACTCAGAAACACTAAGGTTTCCCTGCTGCAGCTTGTGAAACTCCCTCTTCTTCATCTCCATTATTCTCATAGGAATATGTGCAGTACGAAAAATTTCAACGAATTCAGCCCACGTGATGGTCTGCATATCTTGATGAGCAGAACAATAGTTTTCCCACCAATTAGTAGCGATTCCTTTTAGCTGATGGGTAGCATATAACACCTTCTCATGATCATTGCACTGAGCCAAAATCAGTTTCTTCTCCACATCCTTGAGCCAGTCATCAGCCTTTAATGGATTTACTGAACCGGCAAAGGTAGGCGGTCTGGTCCTCATAAACTCTCCTAGCTTGGACTGCGGTGCTTGGATGGGTGCCTGCTGAACTTGGTGGACTTGGTTCTAAGCAAGGGCTTGAAGAAGTTGTAGTTGCATAGCCATCATTTGTTCCAAGTTAGGGGCTTGAGCAGGAGGTGGTGGAATTGGAACATTGCTTTCTGGTTGGGCATTAGCACCACGACTGTTGCATGCGTTGTTCCTTGTGTTCACCATCTGAAGTGGTAACCGGGGTTAGCAAAAGATAAGAGGGAAGTAGCACAGATAAGAGATAAAATCCTATTAAAATCTCAAAAATTTTAAATAATTAATTGGAATTACTTTTTTTAGAAAGTGAATTTTTGGGATGTTACAGTAGCAACCTATTGAACAGCAACCATCGTGACCACTCTGGGTCAGTCTGGACCTCCCCGTCATCCTCAACTAGAGCATCGTCCTTGTTAGTGGCCTCGACCATCTGCGCGAGAGGTAGAAGGTCGGCATCACTCAGCTTGCAAAGCATGAAGAAGTAAGTACATAGCAGAAATATGATAAAAAGAAGTGCCATAGTTTGCAGACAAACCTATCTCTCCAGCGTGGGTCTAGCCTTCAAGATCGTCGGGGTGTCCGCATATAGATGGGGGACATGATGGTTGGTGCGGCACTGCTCGTCAACACGTTGCTCCAACAGGCCGAAAGGCCAGTCAGAACCACCGAGGATACGAGCCATACCTACAAATCAATTTGAAGTTAACAATTATGACACAATTATCGGTTTAATTATTTATAGCGCAGCTCCAGAAATTCTAAAAATGTAGTTGTGTTCTTGCATAAACCGCATATTCCTCAACATACATTGCCATAACCGCATTTCCATATTAGGGTTTTAGGGTTTAGGGTTTCAGGATTTAGGAGTTAGGGTTAAGGGTTAGGGTTAGGGTATAGGCATAGTGCCATTACAACTATTAACAACAAAATTGGCATTAGTTCTACTACTACAATATTTACAACTATTAACAATATGCGACGTACCTGACATAACTACACATATAATGATTTTAGTTGCTAACCTATCATGGTTTTGAAAGTACAACTATTAACAACTAAATTGACATTAGTTCTATGACTATACTATTTACAACTATTAGCAATATGAGATGTACCAGACACAACTACATATCTAATAATTTTAGTTGCTAACCTACCTTGGTTTCAAAAGTACAAGGAAGACCTGACACAACTACACATCTAATGATTTTAGTTGCTAACCTACCATGGTTTCAAAAGTAAATTTACAAAGAAATGTAGGGGGCTCACCGTCGTCGATGCACGGAGCTCTCCTCCTCTCTTCTCCTCCCTCTCCTCTCTTTCTCTCCCCCTCTTCTCTTTTCCTCTCTTACCCTCCCTCTCCTCTCTTTCTCCCCACTCTTCTCCTTTCCTTTGTTCTCCCCTTTCCCTTCCTACCTTCTGCTGCTCTGCTCCAACACGAAATGACGAGAGGGCGCTCGACCAGTGTGTGCATGTGTTATACCCCCCTAGTCACCCAATAGTTGAGCGACTAGTAGCTGAATGGACTAGTCGCTCAACCAGTGGGTGACTTGGACACTTGGTGCACAACCATTGGGCGACTACCCTAAGTCGTTCAATGGTGGGGCGATAGAGGATTATTCATATAAAATAAAAACGCAGGTATGTTACTGTTATTCAGAATAAAAAATAGATTATTTAAAAAAAATTCTCGATGAGCTCCTCTTATCCCTAGCCCCGATGGGGAATGGGTCCCCGTTACATAGTAATAAGTAAGTACACTAGTTAAAAACTAATTATAATCAACAATAATACGATGATCAAATTAGTAAAAAAATTGTATAAACTCGTTGCAAAGTACCCCCTCCGTCTAAGTTTATAAGACGTATTTTCTCTTAGCATATAAACCAAGAAGATAATGAAAATGGCTAGATTACCCCTAATTATTATCTCTAAGCACTACATTTAATGCATGCATGTATAGAATAGCAAATAAATCTGCATATTTATTAGGGGTATGAAGAGAATATCATACTAATTTTGTGTTAGAACATGAAATATGCCTTATATTTATGGACAATGCCATTCAAAAATATGTCATATAAACTTGGATGGAGCGAGTACAAATACAAATACAATACCATCGCATAGTGTTCATATCAAGGTTTGTGAGAGGGTATATGAGCTATATGTATGACTACCCACCCATTATATCTTTACTAGATCCCTGTGTAGAACTGGTATGGGGGCCGGCTGGGGGAACATCCCCATCCCTGTATCCCCGGAGGGGAATGATTTAACCCAGTTCTTAAGTATCCCCATCGGAAAGAATGTCCTCCACCCCTATCCCCTAATAGGGGAATTTCCTGTTGGGAAAAGGGAATAGAGCTCTATTGCCATCCCTACTTAAGCCTAGGTGCGCGGCTATATATTAAGTGTCTTAATTCATGACCGTAGGGTGCCAACTTGCCGTATTGTTCGTAATTTACATAACTTTAGTAAATATAGTATTTACTGTTATCATGCCAAAAATAAATTGATGTTTATCGTTATCAAATTATAGTATTAGAAACACCATATTTACCGACAATGAAATACTATAAATTAAAATTTACGATGAAATAAACAGTATATACACACACACACACATATATATGTACATACATATAAACATGATACATACATATGTACATACATACATGATACATACGTACGTACATACATACATATATACATGTATATATACATATTAATGTATATGTACTTGTGTATATATACGCATGTACGTATGTATATATATACATGATACATACACACACACACACACACACACACACACACACACACACACACACACACACACATATATATATATATATATATATATATATATATATATATATATATATATATATATATATATATATATATATATATATATATATATATATATATATATATATATATATATAGATATAGATATAGATATATATACATACATGCATGCATACGTACATACATATACACACACATATATACGTACACACATATAATGCCCATTCCATTCGTTCCCATGTACAATAATGCAAGAAAAGACACATGCTGAGGGCTGCCTCTGTGCATGGTGCCGAGGCCTGCTGCCCGGTGGCTGGGCAATAAGTCATTAGACCAAGCGCTTTACTGGATTAATTGTGGTACAAATCACCTGAAGCCCGGTAGCCGGACGGTAGGCTACCTGGAGCTCAGTAGCCGGGTAGCAGGCCCTTGGCTGCACGGTGGCCGGGCGGCAGATCCCTACCGCCAGAGTGGCGGCGACAGGTGACAGTGTGCTCCACGACGTCACCGTCTAGTGACTGAATGGCAAACGATTATTTTATAATTATCATATGTATACTAATATTTTTATAAATACGATACAAACGTCATGTGCCGGCCGACAAGGAAACTACTACCCAATACGTCGAGCACCTGGTGCATGTCTGCGTGTAGCCCAAGAAACTAAGACATGTGTATGCTTATATAACGTGATTGGGATGTACACGTGGTGCACGTACTCTATTCTCTGATAAAAAAAACTAGCAAGGAACACCCGTACTTACCTCTATCAGTCCGGCACTAATTTCCCTTTCCTATCCGGTCAAAAGATTTACCTTTTCTTATACAATTTGGTTTCATTATCAAACCAATTTGGCACTGACTTCCTTTTCTACACAAGGTAAAAAAGAACTCCCTTTCTTCTAGTAGGCCTCGCTACCGCTAGCTAGCGTCCCTGTCGTACTTACCTCCCTAAACAATAAAACGACCCAAGACCGCACAACAGTACTGTATGCATGTTTTTCTTAAGGAAAGTTAAGGTTGATCGCCAACTACCGCTTGTTTCTCGTTCATCACGAACTAGAACATGTTCTTGCTTCCCACAATGACAAATGCTACTAGAAAAAGTTGGCCATTCGCGTCGACCGTCACCGTGGTAAGAATGATTCACTTATAACTCCTTATGAGAAAAGTGCCATCCATCGTGAGCACAGGACGACATCGTGAGCACAGGACAACAAAACTTGAAGCCCTCAATGGTCTAGGCGAAAGCCCAGAATAGCTGGTCCAGTATGAAGCAGTTGGGTCCTCCGTCAACATTTGGACGCTCAAGCTTGTTTATATACGTGCCAGTGTTTGACTCGGCTATCTGGGGAAGCAATCTCGGTGAAAGGTTGTACGCCTCCTCGTACGTCCCATACATGGACTCAATGATCTTATGCTTGGCTCGTAGGACTTTACTGTAGCTGACTGGATAGCCAACCATATTAGTGACTTCTGACATGAGCATCTTCGGGGAGATGGAAACGTCCGCCACAACTAGGTGGCTAATGATGCTTGCCACATGTACTGAAGTCACGTTCCGCTAATGGTGCAGGGGCTCACTGAGCATGCAAGTGTGGTCAATCATCGTCTTAATCAAGAAGGCCGAGCCAAAAATCTTGGCTCGTTGAGTGCCGACCTTTGCGGAGCAGCCTTCCACTACGCACTTTACAGCGTAATTGGCTGGGTTGGATCGGTGCACTCGGTACACATGGTTGATAGACAAGGCATACCGTCCAATAGCTTGTTGCATAACTGCCTTGCTAGGGAAGCACTGCCCAACTAGGAGGGTGTCAGCTTGAAACCCCAACTGGGACCCTTCATGTGGCAGTACGAGGGAACGTACCACAACATCATCGTGCTTGGAGGATACATACGTCACCTCCGATGACACAATTCCCCCAAGTGGACCAGCTGTCTGCTGTCCATCGTCCTCGCTATCATCAGAGCCTGGGTCAGTGTCCTCATTGGACTCCAACCCAAGCGGCTCGTTCGGTACATACTCCTGGCAGTCAATTAGAGCTGACCACCATATGCCCGACCCCTCATTCCTCACGAAATCAGGGGCGACTATACCCTCCGATACAACACATTGAGGTATCATCTTGAAGCTCCGCTTGTGGTTCCCCTGGTGTAGAGGGGCCGGGCTCATCAACATTTGCACTCTCGGTGTGTGAAACTTAGGTACACCATCGGCCTCCGTAAATGCCGCCTCAGTGGGAGGCAATTTGCATGTCTTGCCTCTATGTTGTAGTGCCATTCACCTTCACGAGCTCCTACACGCCATTGGTTCAGGTGATCCCTTGATGGCAAGTTTTATCGCCATTGCCTCCATGGCGAACTCTCTTCGGATGCAGCTTTGTAACTCATACATATTCATGATGCCGAGTCTTTTGATGCGGAGCACTTTGTATTGGCATGTTGATAGGTCCAACCCATATAAGACTATCATCGTAGAATATTACCAAGTGTTCCATGTCTGCGACTACACAAGCCACAACAACCAGATCCGTAATAAGCGTTACAACAAATATAATTACATGCGTGTAACTACATACGAATAGTTCATTAATTACTGACAATTTGACTACAAATTAGAAAAAAAATTTACCAGTCTTTCTGCAAGCAATGAGCGACTAAGATGACCGATGACCAACTACGACATTTCATATTTATAGCATAGCGCAAAGTGAACCTGGTGCACTCAACCCGCAAATTAAGAACTCCTTGTTGATGGGCAACACTTTCGGCGAGGGGGACGCCCGCAAATTAAGGACTCCTTGTTGATGCGCAGCACTTTCGGCGAGGGGGATGGCATCCAACACAGACAAATGGGCAGACGAGGGAGCGGCAAGGGTGGATGGCATGGACATAACGACATCAGTGCGGACGAGGTAGCGCGCGAGGCGGGACGACATGGGCGGACTAACATTTGTGTGAAGCACGCAGTGGAAAAAAAGATAACAGCAATGGGCCAATATATATGCGAAGAACAGAGATCACTTCAAAGGAGGAATGAATTAATATGAAACGATAGCACTAACGGGCCGATAATTACGACAAAATTATCATGAATAAACATGGTAAATTCGGAGCACATAAAATTTTTAAAAAATTATGCAATAAAATTATCATGAATAAACGTGTATGCTTATATAACGTGAGTGCGATGTGTGGTGTACGTCCTCTATTCTCTGATAAAAAAACTAGCAAGGAACACCCGTACTTACATCAAGCAGTCCGGCACTAATTTCCCTTTCCTACCCGGCCAAAAGAATTTCCCCTTCTTACACAATTTGGTTTCATTATCAAACGAAACCAATTTGGCACTGACTTCCTTTTCTACACAAGGTAAAAAGAACTCCCTTTCTTCTAGTAGGCCTCGCTACCGCAAGCTAGCGTCCCTGTCGTACTGTATGCATGTTTTTCTTAAGGAACGATGCTATGCATGTTTTAAATACATCTCATTGGCTACTTAAATAAAGGTAAAAGACGTCGACAGTTTCTTATTAGCGCCAGGGCCGGAAGCCCAAACGCAGGAACTGAGAAATAGAAAAATATAGAAATAGGATGCCATGCCTTGTCAAAATCTTTGGAACGTAGGAAATAAAAACATAAGAATAAGGAAAATACAGGACTTTGATACCAGGCTTCTTTGGAATAAAGGAATGAAAAAACACAACAATTTAATAAGAATGCAAGTGCAAAACAGAGGATTGAAAAACATAGAACTGCCCTTTGGATAGGGCATAGGGCAAACAATGGAAAACTGCCTGATCCAATGCGATTGAGTGAAAAAAACAGGTTGGAGTAGAATTTTGTCATATGGAATTGAAGGAAAGCTTCAATAATCCTGTGAAGCTTTATAGGCTCATTTCTATGTTCTAAATGGTAGCATTACTGTAGAAAAGTCATCACCGACGGTTCAAAAAAAAATATCATAGACGATTTTCAAACTTTTTGTGATAAGTCGCAGTACAGACGGTTTTTAAAAATAACCATCTGTGATGTGTACACATAATAAACGGTTTTGAAAAATAACCATTTGTGATGTATACGTATCACAGACATCTAATAAAAACCATATGTGATGTGTTACCACATACGGTTATTTTACTAATCATTATCTTTGTTTTCTATATCTTCGCCATGCATTGAAGCAGTATATATATATATATATATATATATATATATATATATATATATATATATATATATATATATATATATATATATATATATATATATATATATATATATATATATATATATATATATATATATATATATATATATATAGGTGGTATATTAGAGGTGGGTGTAATTACACCGGGAGTAAAAAGTATTTTTCCTATATATATATATATATATATATATATATATATATATATATATATATATATATATATATATATATATATATATATATATATATATATATATATATATATATATATATATATATATATATATATATATATATATATATATATATATATATATATATATATATATATATATATATATATATATATATATATATATATATATATATATATATAGAAGAGGCTCCTCGAAAAGCCCTCATATTAACCCGACGTGGGGGGAAAAGCTAGAAATTAAATTACCATGTATGTCATCTATGCACATATATGTATATAATGGAAATTATGAGTCAGCGGAAAATAAAAAAGGCAGGCTGGCCTCTATATTCTCCTGTGTAGATTCATGTATCTAGAAAATTTCAAAAAATGCTAGGAATTTGCTAGATGGTAGTGTTATTTGTTCTTGAGTACTCGATTCTTTGTCCATTGGATGCTACTTCATGATTTGTGCTTTTTGGTGATGGAGCCGATAAAATCAGGACCTATTTTGGGTGGTGTGAAATAGATCAGTATGAATACTATGTCGCCCTGAACACCGCACATGTTTTTATTTCCCCCTCTTTATTCACCTTCCCATTTTGCGTCCCATCTCATCTTTTTTCTGCTGCCGAAGACAGAGCGTCTATATATATAGGGCGAGAGGGGGTTGGTGTTCTAGGGTTTCCAAGCGCTAGATCGGATCCGAGGAGACGTGTTATAGGGTTTCCAAACGCCAGATCTGATCCAAGGAGACATTTGTTGATCTTCATTTTGTATTTCTCGGTAGGCAATTGGATTTTTGGGTGTGATTTAGTGGTGTTCTTTTTTATGTCGTGCTTGAGTTTGGTTAGAAGCTTTTGGATTTGATTCATGTGATTTTTAGTCCCCCTTCTCCTCGTGTAGGCGATTTTTTTGGATTTGAGTTTGAATCAACGTATTTGTTGTTGTTTATTAGTTCGATCAGAAGATGCCTTCAAGGTTCTTTCAGATCTGAACTCATGTGATTTTGTTTTTGTGATCGTTTTGTGATTTTTTTTTCCAGGTGAACAACGAGACAAGAGGGTAATCGATTTCTTAGGTCTCCAAGAAACGCAACAACGGCAAACAGGTTTGTGCTTTCGTAGAGTTTTTGCTGTGTTCTTTCTAGTGATATAAATGTTTAGGAAAAGACAGATACATTGGTCATTGTGGGTTGCCATGTGGCAGTTGCTACTCATGAATACTCGAATACAGAATGCTATTTGAATTTGTACGAAGCTCCTCCTGAGCGACTCAGGGGGCGATCCAGCCCATGCCACCAAAGGCCCTCCCCGCAGATGTACCCCTCCCCACCATCACTGCCGGGGCGACGACGGTGGCGGGCCCTTTAGTTGTATCTCCTCCCCTTTTTTCTTCCCATCCATCCTCGTCGTTCCAGATCTGGGGGCCTCTTTGTCTTCTTACCACTGGCGGCGTCAAATCTGATTTTGTTTTTTGGATCTATGTCGAGCACGGCGATGCGCCAGCCCCAAGTGGACACCAGCACACCGGTCGCTGGGGTGGGCCCTCCGATGGCCCCAATCTAGCCAAATCTTATCGTGGCCACCAGATCTAAAGAAGAAGAGCATGATGATGACCGCGTGGTGTCGAGCCTCGCGGCAGCGCAATGCTCGCAGCGGGTGGTCGTGGAGGAGTCGCGAGCACTGGGGCACATTTTGGCGCGTGTGGGGCTCCAGCTCGAGGAGATCTAGGTGGTGCTACCAGCACTGGAGGCTATCGCCCACCCAATCCTCGCCTCACGAGCTGAGCTCGGCTCGACGGGGCAGCACATCGACCTCACCGTCAGGCCCGCCGCGGCTGTGCTCAACGTGTTTGACGGTGTGCACAGCCTTGAGCCGTCGCTCCTCGTGGGGGGGGCACCGCCACGGGGGACCTTTCTGGCTACCTCACTGTGCTATGGTGGCTTGAGGAGGCCCTACGATTTCTTTCAGATAACTGCAGCCTCGCTGCCCAGTGGCTCACAGACATCATCGAGTACCTCGATGACCATGACTTCATTGACCCGCATTTCCTCGCTGACCTCGGTGCCACCCTTGACGAGCTCAAGAATCCCTCCTGGGACCTCGACGGTGGCCTCCTAGCCACCGCACTTGATATGCTCGAGGCCGAGTTCCGCCGCATCCTTGCCAACCACTCCACCCCACTCGAGATGCAACATCACAGCACCACCTCCGCCTCCATTGCGTTGTCTCCCATCCCCGCCGCCGCTGTCCACAAGCTTAGCCTGATTCTAGATCGCCTCATGGCCAACGGTCGGCAAGATCGCTGCGTGTCTGAGTACGCCGATGCACGTGGAGGCATGGTGAGTGCTAGCCTTCGTGCCCTTGGTCTCAACTACTTGCCCAACCTGGCTAATGACGTGCAAGCATTAGGCCCTGTCGTTAAGTCATCCGCTACTCAGCTCATCGGCGGGCTCGTTGTCAAGGCCTAGACTTGTTGTTGTTGGGGCCCTCACCCTAAGTACTGGGCCAGTTGTTTGAAGAGGCCCAAAGAGTTGAGTGTTTCGCTATTGAGTCATCGTCCTGAGTAAAAACACTACTTTGGAGGTCCTATTTTGCAGCAGTTCTGTTTCGGTCTTGAGACCAAGTAAGCCACTGTTCGTGAGCCATGTGGGTGGATGGGGTGGTGCTAGAGCTATCGATTTCTCTTGCGGGTCGTCCACCGTTGTCACCTCAGTGGAAGGTCCGTGTGTCGTCCATCGTCGTCACCTAAGCGGAAGGGCTGCTTCCTTGCCATTTTCATTCTAAAAGTTCCCTGTTGTTTGTCTTGCTAGTGTTGATGCTCACCGTGGTTCTTCAACCGTGGAGAAGTTGTGGTTCACCTTGTCTTTGCTTCTATTCTTCTCTCTCAAACTTCGTGCAATTGTGGTTCGCTTCATCTAGCTCGATATTCAGTTAGAAGCTTTAGCATGTGGGGAGGTGGGGTGTGCTGTTCTTCTCTTAGTTGCTTGGTGTACTGCGTGTGCATGTGTGTATGTTGTTTGGTGTAGTGCTTGTAGCCGCTTACCTGTGGAGGTTCCCTAGCATGGTGTGTCTATTGTTTTTTTTTGCTCCTGCTTTATCAATATATTGGACAGTTCTCCTGCCGATTTATTAAAAAAATGAATACTCGAGATAGGCGATGATAAATAACACGAAGAAAAATACATCAATGATTCTTTCGGAAACATTATTACGTAGACATCAATAGTATAGCCTACTTCAATCAATTCGTAGACCCTATCTTAAAAAATACACTATGTAATAATGTTTACATTATTACTTCAATCAATTCGTAGACCCTATCTTAAAAAATACATCAATGATTCAATCAATTGCTTTCGGAAACATTATTACGTGAGTTAGAGCAAGTACAATAGTATAGCCAACTAGTGGCTATAACACTTGTCCATTTCATCTATAGCCTTCAAAAAAATAGTTCATACAATAAGGTAGTTATTACAATAACTATTTGTCCCCACGTGTAAGAGAGTGAAATGCATATTTTTACGTGCTATAGTTAGCTGTAATTTAGTAGCCAGCTTCCTTCTCTCTCTGCCATGTAAGATTTTGTTGATATTATATTTGTTATAACCTACTAACTAAGCTTTATTGTACCTGCCCTTAGGTCTCTCCCTCTTTGACCTTTATTGAAAGTGAAGTGCGTCACGACTATCAAAGTATCTTTCCGTATGGCGGTCTTGGTCTTCAGGCCATAATCTCACGTGATCTTCTACACATAATGGTGTATCTTCCTCTCAAGATGCGTAACATTTGTTTCCTTCCTCCTTTTCTATTGAAAAGGCTAGGAAACATTTTCTTGCAACGATATTATGCATGGCAACATATCCAGTACAGTCAGTCATTCCGATACACTCATGCACTCAACTCATATCAACCGTTCGATCTCCATCTGATGTCCTATATCAATGTGCGTTACTTTTCGCAAAAACCCGCCCGCCACTCACGTTAGATTTGCAAATCGCCCCCCCCCAAGCAATCTGTTCGTAAGAGAGATTACGAAGAGAGAAACAGTCACATGCGATTTTGGCCGGTATAGCTGAAGTCGGTACAATGTATACTTCAATCAATTCGTAGACCCTATCTTAAAAAATACACTATTTAAAAGTTAATTACTATAACAAAAGTAAAAAAGTCATAGTCATAGCCATACCGAACCCAGCCAAAGTGTCTTTTCAAATGGTCTGGGTCTCCCGAACCACAATCTTACATGATTTTCCGCAGTGGTATCTTTGTATTGTATGATTATGTGCAAACACACCCCCCCCCAATACATTTTTTAACTATTTTTTGAATGTTGTATAGAACTCCGTCGGATGCAGATCGAAGGGCCAAAGACCTTTCCTGCCGACCGTCACAATGACTGGTGGGACCAGCCTCCATCAGTCAGAGACAGAACAAAAGCCCACTCCAAAATTGAGAAACCCACAACACAACACGCATGCCACAGCACAGCGCAACGCAGCGCAGCACGAGCTTGGTGTCATCCACTGTTCTGTGCTGATTCTACCTAAGAAAGCGAAATCGCCTCCTCTTCACCGCCATGGTCGCATGGCTCTCACGTTGCCGAAAACCCCATCCGTGACAATGTAGGGTTTCCCGTCCCCACTAGCGGCGGCCTCCCCTGATCACCGAGGGCCCCGGCGACGCGGCACCACTGCATTCCGTGCTTCGGGGGTGTTCAGTTTGGCAATAGATTATGACTTTATTGTAGTTGATTTATTTTTTGCTGTAACTGAAGTGGTTTATTTAACATAATTAAATTTAAAAATAGAAAAAAAAACAAGTTAGCATATTACAGACAATGCGAAGGAATACGAAAAAAACAAAAACACTACAAAATTAAAATAAATAAAATTAAGAAATAATGAATTAAACGTTAAAAGGAGCGGGGCATCGTCTCGACTCTGTACGTTGCGCTTGCATCGTTCCGCGTGGCCGTTTCGTGCCTATGCCGCGCGTGCAAACGTGCAGTGCCGCGCCTCCTCTGCTCTTGATCGCTTGGTCGTTTCGCGTTGGATCGTTTGGTGCGCGACGGGGGCTTAACCTTTCTTCGCACAATCCGCTGCGGCGAGGGCTTCGAGAGCCCGTGGCCCTCGCGCCCAGCAGCGAGTGGTTTTAACTCTTTTTTTCAGCCTGGACGTGTTCTCAGGGTCTGGGGCACTAGTTTACTCTGCTTTTTGTTTATAGTTTGCTCACGGTGTGATGGTTGTTGTGGATTGTGAGAGCTATCTGTGTTGGTAATGCGGCGAATTGTGGCTATGGTTCTTAGTGCCCAATGCCTTGTGGAGCCTTGGGTTTGCATGTTCTGTTTACTGATGTTCTAGTTTGAGGATTGTATGATGACTTCGTTGATATTTCTTTCCCTGTCTCTGTTGTTAAAGGAGAGGCTTTGGGCAGCTGCCTGGTGGTTTAGCGATGGAAGAGCCGCAAACGAATGGTCAGCAGTCATCAAATGACTCAGATACTGACATGGATTTCATGATTTTGGATGACAATGGAGATGTCAAATACCATTTAAAGGAGGATGCCAAAGGGGAGTGGCAGCCATCTGCGGATGCTGATGGAGGGCAGTCTCCTATGGGTGTGGATCTGAAAGGAATATCATCTGTGGAAGATGAAGGGAAAGGGAAGTCTTCTTTGGACCAACGTGTGCAAGTCCCAATTGACTTTGATGTGGCAAGCCTGGAGAAGTTTTGTTACGAAGCATCAAGATCATTCTACAGTGAAAATGGACTAGTTAGCCACCAGATAAATTCTTACAACGATTTTGTCTCGCATGGACTCCAAGAGCTCTTTGATTCTATAGGGGAAGTTACCGTTGAGCCTGATTACGATCCTTCAAAGAAAGCAGGTGCCTGGAGACATGCAACCATAAAGTTTGGTAGAGTGGAGCTTGAGGAGCCGGTGTTTTTGCCTGAGAACAGTGATCTCGATGAGCAGACACTCAAACTGAAGCCTAGACATGCTCGCCTCCAGAAGATGACATATTCTTCTGCGATGAAAGTAGAAATGACTGTTCAGGTCAGGATGCCCCTTACCCCCTGCTCCTGTGACTTTGAAATGAAACAGTAGTGGAGGATTGTACTGTACTTTACTAGAAAAAAAACCTGCACTATATACAAGAAAAAGAAATGAAAGATTGATGCATGGGGAATTTGAAAATCATTTAAACTGTTCCAGAATAACACTTTTCAATCTCATAACTAGCACGGAAGTTAGTGGGTTTAAGATTATCGCGTTTGATGTCACATGACACTTTAGCCATGTATCTTATGTACTTATGTTTTCCCTCTTACTGAGCCTGCAAAGTTTATTCAAGTCCGCATTACATTTGGTGATTACACTATTTCTTATCGCTACCCTTGATCTCGACATGTTTGATCTTAACGAAGCCACACAACTATTTTCTTCTCTCAAGCAGTGAATGTGAGCTAAAATTACCCTCCTGCCTGTAATCAAGCTATTATATTGATATCTTGTCTCATTATGATTTCGTTAGATGCTATAACATCTGATTAATTAGTGTTTTGACTGTATCAGGTTTATTCACTCAACAAAAGTGACAAAGCTAAAACCGGAGAGGATCTGTTTATCCAAAGAAAAGATAAAATGAAAGAAACAAAATGGGTCTCCATTGGCAGGTTACCTGTCATGGTGAAGTCAAATTTGTGCTGGCTGCATAAACTTCAGGAAAACGAATGCCAGTTTGATTCTGGTGGATATTTTGTGATCAGAGGAATGGAAAAGGTATTGCCTTACATGATCTATCATGTTCATTCAGTTCTTAGCTAGTGTTTTCCATAAAAATCATTGCATCTTCACTTTAAAAGAGCTGCAAGTCCACGCTAATCTTAAATTTGAATGGGAACATCTCAGTTTAGATATGTGATAATATGTATTTGGAAGAACAAATGAAGTCCACTCTATACATCGTAGTCATGCAAGAGAGACAATCCTGGTACTGCCATACATATTTGTCTGGCAAAATCAACTGAACTCATATGAAATTAGAAAATCTAGCTTAACTTGTGATGCATACTGTAAGCATATGACCAAGTTTAACTGGAGTTTTATATATTAGGTTTGATGGTGCTTCTTAGCTGCGCACTGGAACATTTTAATAAGAACCTGTTCAAATAACTCACTTTTATTCTGTAAGTTGTCAAAGAATTGTCAGCTGCAGATTTGCATATTGCCCAACTTTCTTCAAATTTGCCCTCTTCTGGAATGACTTAAGAGAAAGTTGTTACCCTACATCATGTACAAAATGTTTTTTACCATATCTGGGTTATTTTAATCTCATGTTTTCATTGCTTTCAACTCTGTAGGCATTCATTGCTGAAGAGCAGAGATTCTTATCCAGGATTTGGATTAGTGACCGCCCCTGCTGGGATGCTTGTTACTTATCTGAAATCAAACGAGAAAAGATCCATGTAAAACTTGTTCAGCCTAAAAACAATGATGGTTTCAGCAAAGTCATTAACCTGTACTTCATGGGCACGATCATGCCAATCTGGATAGTGTTTTTCGCACTAGGTGTATCATCAGATAAAGAAGCTTTTGATATGATCGATATACAAGATTGTGATATTTCTATGGTCAACATAATATCAGCAACTGTAACAGAATCCCATGAACAGTGTGAAGGCTTTCGTAGGGGAGATAGAGCCCGTCAATATGTCGACGAGTTTATCAGAAAAGCCAAGTTTCCGCCAGAAGAATCCTTTGATGATTATGTTGGTAAGTATATGTTTCCTGGTGTCAGTGGGAATAGGAACAAAGCACTTTTCTTGGGTTACATGGTGAAATGCCTGCTAATGGCTTACTCTGGTAATCGAAAATGTGATAACAAGGATGATTTTCGTAACAAGAGGCTAGATCTAGCATGCCAATTGCTTCGGAGAGAACTTTGGGTGCATGTTAGGCATGCGGTGAAACGCATGGTCAAGATCATGCAGAAAGATTTGAGTGGTGACGGAGACCTGAGCGATGCGTGGATGCGTTACGTGGATGCTTCCATCGTTACCAATGGTCTGAACCGTGCCTTCTCCACCGGGTCCTGGTGCCATCCGTACAAAGTAGAAAGGTGCTCAGGGATTGTTGCAACCCTTAGGAGAACAAATCCGCTTCAGATGATGTCTGACTTGAGGAAGACGCGGCAGTATGTCGCTTATTCGGGGAAGGCTGGAGATTCTAGATATCCGTAAGTTCTTCCTTTCTGTAAGGAGTGATGCGTGCGTATTCTCTTTTTTCAATGTCCTATTGCAAACTGACTTAACAAATCTGTTGTAGGAATCCATCCTACTGGGGCAAGTTGTGTTTCTTATCCACTCCTGATGGCGAAAAATGTGGGTTTGTGAAAACCCTAGCTGTTACTGCTATGGTTAGCTCTGTGGTGAGGAAACCCTCGATTGACATATTTGTTTCTTGCGGAATGAAGAAACTGGATGAAGTTCTTCTGCAAGAGATTAGTGGGAAAGACAGGATCTTCTTGGATGGAAACTTGCTTGGAGTGTGTGCTGACCCCGACGAATTTGTTTTGCGTCTAAGGAGTAGGAGACGTAGCAAGCAGATCGATCCGCAGGTTTGCTTTCTTCCCCGATTCTGCTGAACTGGCATGCAATTTTTACCTTGAACATGGTATGCAGATCCAGGTTTGTGCCTTGCTTTGTGACATCCCATTTTGGGAAGTCTTTGAGCTAACGCAAAATTTCAAACGAGTGTTCTCAATCTCTGAATCTGTTTTCAAATTCAAAGATTTGAAACCTGAGCATCAGTGCAAACCCGAAAATTGGAGGGAATGCAAGAGAGTGCAAAACTCAAACTTCTCCTTGGGCTCCAACCCATGCCTTCACCAACGCCTCCTGTCCCCTTCTCAGTTCTCCCTCCCTCTCCCCTTCTCTCCTCTCTCTCCCTGTTCCTCATTGACCCCGAGCACTACGCAGCCGTGGTCCGACCATGTCACTTCTGCCAGCACCCTGCCACGGCAGCACCTCGTCTTCAATTCCTCTGCCGTGGCAACTTTTCCTCCTCATTTTCCCTCCCTTGTGACCATCGGACTAAAGCCTGTGCTGTCACGGCAGCCCCCGGTCTCCCGCCTTCCCTGTGCGTGTGTTGCGCTGCCGTGGTCTGGCCCCACCGCGCCTGTGTCGTCATGGCCCCCATGCCTACCACGGCAGAGCTTCCCTGTCTCGGCTCCCACGCTTGCACCACTGACTTCCACCATGAAATCGTCAAGCCGAAGCGTGCGCCCCGACCTTCACTTCAGCGCTCGACCAAGCTGTGTGCGCACGCACGCTCTGTCGCATCCCACCTCGGCTCCCTCGCGCTGCATCCACGCCGCCGTAGTCTGGCCCGTGCCACCCTTGCCGGAACTCTGCCATGACAGCGCCTCTCCCTAGTCTCCGCCTCCCCCGCGTCGCAACACACCGTGGTACTTGCGGTCATTTGCACCACTTTGGTGAGCCTCGGCCACACCGCCCTGCACTGCAACCATGTCGAGGCTCCACGACGCCAACCTCCCCCTTCTGCATATAAAAGGCTGCCCAGGACTCCCTCAATCTTCAACACCTTTGCTCAACTTCCCTCTGCAACCCTCGAGCTAGTGCCCCACTCCCACCACCTCTGCCGCTCGCTCTTCCTCCGGCAGTCTTCGTCGCAAGCTTCCTTGATGGACCTCGGGACCTCCTGAGCGTCTCCTTGAGTTCGTCGTCACTCACCCTCTCTCCTCCCTCACCTAATTGGCTTCTCTCCCCCTGTAGGCCGCCGGCAAGCTCCTTCCTCTCCAGCTTCGATGCTCCACCGTCCCGATGATCTGCAATTAGCCACACCGGGAGCATCGCTCGACCACCTCAAAGCAGACTCCAGTCTCGTCGAACTCCCTCCCCTCCTTCGGTGCGCCGCCCATGTGAGCCTCCTCGCTGCTGAGACTGTCTCCGTCGCAAGACCAACTCCGACATCCCCGAGCCACGCAGATACCTCAGGTATCATCGTGATGACTCCTAAATGGTCCTAGTAACTCGAATTGGCTTGAGATGTTGTAGTTCACCCTAGTGCTTAGTCCCCTGTTTCCACCACTGCTAGGATCACCGCCGGTGGCCACCACAGCCAAATCAACTGGTGTGACTCCACCAAGAGGAGTGTGTGGGCATGAGCAATCCGTTTTTCTCATGACCCCGACCCGTCGCGCGCACCCTCGCTATCGACGTGTGTCACCGTCGCTCAGCCGAGGAAGAAGGTGCACTATAGCCATGTAATTAACCATTAAGTGTTGATTAGTACTTAATTAGCATGCTTAGCACCAGGTTAACTTACTTAATGACTAGTAGGCCCCATACCAGTTCAATTAAAATGTTAGGCTTACATGCGACCCGACTCCTTTTTAAATTCCTTTATTTAACCCTGGGCCCACATGTCATTCACTACAGTTAAAAGTCTTAAAATAATCCAAAAACTATTTAAAAATTTCTAGGCCCCACCTGTCAGAGAAACATTCTTCTCTCTTTAATTTTGGGGAATTTCCAGAGAATAAAACTTTGAGGAGCCCGTTCTCTCTCATCGTAGATCCAATCTAACAAAACTTATTTCTAAAATTTTCTAAAATTGAAATCTATCTATTGGTGCTAGTTTTGGTCAATTTGGAGTCTAGTTGAATTTTATTTGGCACTTATTTGCATTTGCTCATCTGCGGTTTATTTTCTGGTACGTTCTCCCAAGTAGAGTTTGAAGGTGCGAACGAGCCCCCGATTGAAGTAGTGCAAGACCCCCCCCCTAAGCTTTTGATCCAGGCGAGTGAATACTTTGATTGTTTTGAACTTATATTTTGATGTGAAATTATGTTCATTTAAATAATCAAAACTTCATGCTTTACTTTATACGCAGACATATGTTACTCATAAGGTAGCTAAACACCCGCTTGTCGATCTAGTAATATAATACCCCCTCCTTGACACTTGAATATCCATGAACCTTGTCACACTAGGTAATACTATTAATCTTGATAGCTATAAGTCAAACTAAATATCGTGCCAAGGTCTTGTCTAAAGTCCAGCGCACTAGCTTGCCCTAATCATTAATCTCTGAACGTGAAAACTAGTTTTAAGATAGTCATGGGATGTAAGTGACTGGTAATTTGCAATAACTTAGTTTATTCTTCTCAAAACCCTAAAAATTTACTATACCTATTTGGGCGGATGGTAAGAGAGGCTGGTGCTGATATCGCACGAGAAATTATGGTTTGTGGTATGAACTGTCTAGACAAATTAAGGATTTAATCCTGTGATGACCTCCTCGTGTAAAATAGTACCACCACAAGCTGACAAAATGTAGGCTTGGCTGAATAATTTACTAGACCCTCGAAGTCATCTCCCAGGAGACATATGCAGGAGGATAATGAAGATCCGGCTTGAATAGGAGACTAAGTGGAGGGTGATGTTTGCCAAGGCTAGGTTGCGGAAAGTGGAGTCTGGCCTCGCTGGTCTATGGTGGAACATTCTGCACAACTTATGGGACCCACTACGTATGGGAGTAGGCCATATGGGTGAGATGCTAGGGGGCAAGGTATTGTAAAGGACTCGTGCAATCTCTCGATCTACGTGACCAAGGAATCGCGTAGACCTGTCGAGTTGATTGTCTCTTGTGGGGTAAAGATGTACAATCTCTACAGAGTATAAACTGTTCGAACAGCCGTGCCCACGATCAAGGATGGACATGGGGTCTTACTCGAGTTAGTTCTATTTTTAAAACCTTTGTGGGAGGGAAGAAAACTGTCGGGCAGATGTAAACCTGACTTTGGAATTTTCCGAGAGAGACTCCAGCGTTGTTAATAAGGTGAAAGTAACCTAATGATCAAAATCTAGCATCGGTGGTAGAACCTACACCGCTATAAATACTGCACAATTTTAAACTCTTTAAAGCATGTTTGTAAAATGCTTAAGTCATAGGAATTTTAATTATAGTTATTGCAAATATTGCTTTAAGCAAATAAAAGAACCCGAGTTATCCTTGTTTAGCCTTACATCTATAATTATATACATTCTATGTGTTGGCTCGCGGAGCACGATTATTTGTGCTCACCCTTGCTCTCAATCCCCCTTCAGAGTCCGTGAACCAAGGTCAATATGTCTACTACAAGAACCAGGGCGATGAAGGTGGTGAAGACGGTGGAAACTAGAGTAGCCTTTAGTAGTCTTGCTTCTCACCTCAGTCTAGCCGACCAGGCTAACTTATGGGTGGTTCCAATATTAGTTAGGTCTCTAGATAATATCGGTGGCACCTAAGTTATCTCAGTCTCTTGCCTGTGATGGATTTTGCCTTACCACGTTTGCCTCTGCTTCCACTTCTGCACTTTATGTAATGTAAACATTTGGCCTGACGGCCCTATTATAAACTCGACTCGACGTAGTCTATTTGAACTTTGATGTTGTAATGGTATGCTATTTATCGTGTATGACATGATCCAGCAATATACATGTGAGCACTATCTAATGATCTAGAGAATAATATAGTAGAATCATAGAGGATTTCGGGTTGATAAAATCCAGGTCCGACATGCTTCCTTTCGTGATAGTCCAAAATTTTCTGCTAAACTGTAATGCAGATTTCACCTTCATTTTTTTATATATTTTACTTGGATCATCAGGAGTTCTGTTTTCTTCTCCACAATTCCAACATAGTTTGCATGCTTAACAAGTCCTTGATTTAAACCGCCTCACAAAAAAAAATCATTCGTTGGGTACAGTTATGCATTGTCATTGCTGATTTAAAATTTTGTAAAGAATCCAAATGGTCCACCCTTTTATGTCATTCTTATTTATGTAATTACAGAAAGAATAATTCTGTACAGTTTGGTTAAGGAAACAAATTATTTATAATCTTCTCCTGATGAGTCCATGAGATCATTATAATCTTCTCTTGCTTGTTAATTTTACCCTTACCTAGTGCATTTGATCTTTTCATGACAACAAAATACTGTACTTCTCGTGCTTTATTCCCAGTATGCATTTCGTGTATTTTTTTTTTTGTAATCTCATCTCAGAAATTGTATATTTGAGATATATCATTATTGGTCCACATCTTGCCACAAGCATGAGAATATGGTTATTCTGTTACATGTACTATTTCTTCTGTGGAAAATGTAAAATTACATGTTACAACTTACAACACGATAGTACTAATAATGGTTCTTGTTTCCATTTTAACTTCGATTAGGTGGAAATCAAAAGGGACAAGCTCCATAAAGAAGTTCGTGTATTTTCTGATCCAGGGAGAATTCTAAGACCACTTCTTATAGTTGAAAATCTTGGAAGGATCATGAAACAGAAGGATGGATCATACTCCTTTCGGGAACTTATGGATCAAAATATAGTTGAGCTGATTGGTGTTGAAGAAGAGGAGGATATCCAATGTGCTGATGGAATTAGGCATCTCTTTTCTGGGGACAAAGAAGAGGTTTTCCCGTACTATACTCATTGTGAACTTGACCAGTCTTTCTTGCTAGGGTTGAGTTGCGGTATCATTCCCTTTGCTAACCACAATTCTGCTCGAAGGGTTCTGATGCAAGCTGAAAAACTATCACAGCAGGCTATTGGCTACTCCACCACAAATCCTCAGCTTAGAGTTGATACCCTTTCCCATCAACTTTACTATCCACAGAGACCCCTGTTCAAAACTGTAGTGGCCGACTGTCTTGGTAAGACAGACTACAACTGTGGAAGAAAAGATGACTTTATCAGACCAGAATATTTCAATGGCCAAAATGCAATAGTCTCAGTCAATGTTCATCAGGGATTTAACCAAGAAGACTCTCTGGTATTGAATAGGGCCTCTCTAGAGCGTGGCATGTTTCGGACGCTACATTTCAAGAGCTATAAAGCACTGGTAGAAAACAAAGAGGTCACCAGACGACTTAAACACAGGGAGAAGATCGATTTCGGAAAAATGCAAAGCAAGAGAGGGCGGGTTGACAGTCTGGATAGTGATGGCTTACCATATATCGGAGCAAGTCTTCAAAGTGGTGACATTGTCATCGGGAAGGTTTCAGAATCTGGTGAAGATCATGGTGTGAAGCTAATGCATACTGAAAAAGGGATGGTGGAGAAGGTAGTTCTTTCAGCTAATGATGATGGAAAGAACTCTGCAGTTGTTACTCTAAGACAGGTATAATCTTTACAAAATTATTCTGCATTTTATTTCAAGGCCCATGTTTACAAGCAGTGGCATTTATCTTGCAAGACTATTGAGTTCTGCAGGACATTCTCTTCTATTTGGAGAGGTACCTCATAGATTGGGGTGCTACAATGTAATTTCAGTAAAAATTTCGTGTAAATTTGGTGGACAAGTGTCATTTGGCCTTTCATATCCTGGCCTAAATTTGGTGGACAAGTGTCATTTGGCCTCACATATACTGGCCTAGACCTAGAGATGTAGCAAATATTAGGGACTCCCTTTTTTGACCAAGTATATTAAGGACTCGTCGTCTTTGTTAGTCTCTGTTGTACTCCCTTTGAAGTTCAATTAGTCAGCCAACATATGTGGCCTTTCACATCTTCTTTGTTCTGTTTCTCTTGCTCACTGTAGCGGCACCTTTCCATCTATTGTAACAACACATCCACATGACTTTGATAATACAATTAGGCATCTACATAAAGCTATAGAGGAAAATGGTTTAGTTTTAGTTAGGGGTGAAAACGGAGTGGATAGTGGTTAAACCATTTTTTCTCGGTTTGAATATGAATCGGATAAACGTCGGATACGAATACGGATCGGATTCGGATGTTTTCGGATTCCAATGATTATTCGCGACCTCTCCTATTTAAAGCATGCACCGAACTGTTTTAATATTTTAAATTAATAAATAGCCAATTTGACATTAAATTGTTTTAACATTTTAGCATTAAATGTTGATAGCAACAAATGAATTATTCATCTCACGTATTTGTATAATACAACTTCTGAGGACAGCTTCATATTTGTATAATGCAGCCAAATGAAAGAATGTTTGGTGGATGAAAATTTTAATTGAATAGCCTGAGTGGGTGGGCCGGGTGGGGTTAGCTATGTGGCATGTCACATGGGGTAGATATCCGGATATCATTCGGATATCTGACTTCGAATACGTTTCACATCGTACCAAATTCGCATCCGAAATCCGCAACTTCGCTAGGCAAACATTTGAATCCGGCCTCGATTGTCTGTTCGGATTTGGATATTTATTATCTAAATCCCAAAAATCCAGATTCAGTATCCAGATTATCCGACTGAATCTAGATCCGTTTTCACCTCTAGTTTTAGTCCTATGTTCACATTTCCTTTTTGTTATGTTCTTGTGTTTCTTTTTCTGTGTATGGTGAAACTGCAGATGTTTATGGTACATATATGGTTTAACTTTAGCATAAATGGATCAAATGTTGACGTAAGTAGTGTAATGGGTTGTTTTGACTTTTGAGAACCTTCTTTATATTTTAACAAATTCTCTTTCTTTAGCATTGATTCTAGCTAACATGTGACATGTCTACAAGTGGATTGAATATACTAGGAGTTTTGCTCATCTTATGCATGATCTTGATCTTCATGATTTTAGGACGTGATAGATAGTTGGTTTTATTGCTTGCCTTCATTATTTAGATCTCTGATATCACATCAGCTGCCATAGTATTATAATCACTTTTTCCTTCTTATTTCTACCCTGACATAATGCCCACGTTATGGATGTTAGTACTCCTCCGGTCAGAAAAATATGTCCTTTTGGGATATGTGTAGTTAAATTTTCTAAATTTTGACTATCGATGTATTTTTAATATTTATATTGGATACATGAAAATCATATGTGTAGATTTGTTTCGAAAAGTAATATCATAATATTATAATTTTACTAGGTTTTATAAATATATTACAATAGAAATTAGTGATCAAAGTATCGTTTTGGGGACTGTATCGATGTTCAAATTGGAATGTATTTGTGACCGAAGGAAGTACTATTATTTTCCATGTTCCAAAATTCTATATAAAATTTGCTAATTAATGCCCACTTGCCAAATTTAGTTGCTTTATTAATCTGATACTTGTAGGCTCGCTCGCCTTGCGTTGGAGACAAGTTTGCCAGCATGCATGGCCAGAAAGGAGTTGTTGGCCTATTGGATTCTCAGGAGAACTTCCCATTTACTTGCCAAGGAATAGTTCCAGATATCGTGATAAATCCACACGGCTTTCCGACTCGTCAAACGCCTGGTCAGCTGCTTGAAGCTGCTTTGGGCAAGGGAATCGCCCTTGGTGGGACGATCAGATATGCAACACCGTTTACCACTCCATCTATTGACGTGATCACAGAACAACTGCACAAGTAAGTGTGTTGAAAATGGTGAATTTAACCTTTTCTTGAATTTTCTGTTGCAACCAATGATTGTCTCTTCTTCTACACACACACACGAGATGAAATGCTAAGTGGAATTCACAATTTGACAGCATGCTGTTTGCCCTAAATGTCATCTCATGCATAGGACCTTCATTGCATTTTCTTTTTTTACATGTGCTTATTTGCTCCCATCTAACAAACTAGAGGAGCATGCATGGTTGACATCTTTCTATAAATGTGTCCAAGCAGAATGAGCTACAGATGTATAGGCATGAGACATGCTGGCTGTTTCGAGGCTCTTTCTCGTGTATTTCTCTTTGACGATCCACCCTTGTTCTACGGCGTTGCGTTTCAGGGCTGGTTTCTCAAGGTGGGGATGTGAAAGCGTTCTGAATGGCCTGAACGGCGAAAGGATGAGGTCCTTGGTGTTCATGGGACCGACCTTTTACCAGAGGCTGATCCACATGTCCGAGGACAAGGTGAAGTTCCGCAACACCGGGCCGGTGCACCCGCTCACGAGGCAGCCGGTGGAGGACAGGAAGAGGTTCGGCGGTGTGAAGTTCGGCGAGATGGAGCGCGACTGCCTCCTCGCCCACGGCGCCGCCGCCAACCTCCACGAGCGGCTGTTCATGCTCAGCGACTTCTCGCGCATGCACATCTGCCAGACGTGCGAGCGGGTGGCGAGCGTGATCCTGAGGCCCGTCGAGGGAGGGAGGAAGATCCGTGGCCCCTACTGCGGCTTCTGCAGGTCCGCGGAGAACATACTCCGGGTCGACGTGCCTTACGGCGCAAAGCTGCTCTACCAGGAGCTCTTCAGCATGGGGATCTGCCTCAAGTTCGAGACCGTAGTCCGCTAGAACTTCATCAGTATCTTGAAAACATGAAGAGTATGCAAACAGACTCATTGCCTAGGATGGTTCTACGTACTCTCATCTCCTAACGTGATTGTTGAATGGTTAGCATGAACCTGCTCTATGTTGTTGTCGTGGGAGCTGCGTACAAGTAGGAGTTCATTAGGAGAGCAAGGGTGATGTCAGTCTTTACATTTGAGAAGTTCAAATTATTTAAGAATATATAACTGGAGATATGCATTGTGCTCTTTCGTTCTGATGCTCAAGCTATCTTTCTGAAAAGCGCCATGAAAAATTTGGCTTTGCGTTGGATGGCCTTGTTAATTACTTGCAGATTGATGTAGTGTGCGTGCAGGAGTTATGTGCCGTAGGAGCTTAGATGTTGCGTTGCGTATTGCATTCTGGAAGTGAGTGACTAGAAACAGCCAAACAGATCCTTGCATGCGTATTACTGGTTCTGTTTTTGACTATTTGCTTCTTCAAAAGTCGAAACAAACAAAGTATCTTTTAAAGCAGATTCTCAAAATGATTTTCTGAGTTTAAAACTGTTTACACCATTCATAACAGCATCTCTACCATCCACTGTTATCTTAAAAAGTAAAAAAAAAAACTATCTATTATAACCAAAAGTTACAAACGGTAGCATGCGTAAAGCTTCCGATACTCTCTCTCTCTGGGAATCGGAGAAGATTCATTTCATTGGCTCAACATATAGAAAAACGTGCTAAATTTAGGTGAGAAATAGTGCATGTGTAACTCATACTTGTGCAGTTATGCTAGTGGTGAAATTGGCAGGAGTGCATGTTTTTTACTGGATTAAATATGCAACTTTATACTTTTGAAGCTCAAATAGACTTTTCACAGTGTTTTTACAATTGCCTCCCCTCCCGAACACATAATTTAATAGGAACTCTTTATTTGTCACTAAAAAAAGTGGATGAAATTAGTGGAATTCTTTTTTGAACCGTCTTGGCAGACGTTCCTGATTCCTCCTCAGACTCCTCTCTTCCCCTTACAATCCCTTCCACAAAGCCCTAACCCCACACCACTCATCTCTCACTCGCATGAACCCTCTTGCACACGGCCCCTAGTCTTGCACGCACCACTGCCGCCTACACAACACCTTGCCAGCAATGGCAAGGTCTATGTAACAACCCAAAAAATTTAAAAATTTGAATTTAAGTGAAATTCATTTGAATTTGAAGTTTTTGCCAAACCCAAAAAGTCTAGCCAAAAATCCTCTGTCTCTTTAGGGAAATGTGCTTTCCACCTTAAGAAGTCGCACTCTTGCATCTTGTTTCTCCCTATTCCCGTTACATCATGTCTCGCTGCCTTTCGTGCACACTAGAGCCGCCTTAACCTACCATCGTCTTCGCCCGTGCCAAGTTGCACTAGCACCCATGCCGTCTCATGCCATGCTAGTACCACTTTGCCACTGTCACTTTCGCACCAACACCACCCCGCTCACCTACAAAGACCGCGCAGCTATCCACATCATGCCAATTAATGTTGTTCTTCGCCGCCACCTCACACACCTACTCTAGGGAGGAACAACGACTCCTGCCCTACCACCATGTTGTCATCCCGGCGCTGAACTCATGTGACCGTCCACGCTGTTGCCCACATGCCGAGCTCGCCTCACGCCGCTACTGGCGCCACCGCCTTGCGCAAGCTATAAAGCCAAGGCTAGTAGTTCAATCTCTTCTCTACACCATAATGCCAAAGCCACCATCTTCTTCTTTGGCCACATGAAGTAGCACCGCCGTCATAATCCCCATATCCGATAAGCATCGACCATCCACAAAATTTCTTATCATCTCTTAGATGCTCGAGCTGCCTCCAATTTGATGAAGCACCACCGCAGCTCCACCGTGACTTTCCCTTGTTTCTGGCCAAGCTCTACCATCGCCAGCTATCTCTAAGCCACCACCACCTATGCATGTGCCCAAAATGGGTTGCTCATGCCCCATAGTTACTCGCCCTACCGCCATAGCCACCGCCGAATTCAACATCGCCACTGTTTTGCCTATCTCGGTTGCCATGAGCTCGAGCTCTAGCTCGCTCAGTCCTGAGCTGGGCCGCAGGCTCCCTAGTCCGCCAAGGTGGGCTAGCTTTGGCCTAGTCAGACAACTGGGCCAACCCACACTATTTAGCCTAATACATCCGAGCCTAGCCTAACACTATTCATCCAACCTGATCCAAACGCCTTCAACTTGATCCATTACATAGTAAACAGGCTTAATGCTGTTCACCAAACCAGACCCGCTAGGAATAATGCCAACACAATACTGTTCACCTGACTCGTTACTATTTACCTGAAACCTATTAAGCTTATTTATACATATTTCGACCGTTTCGAGCCCGTCTAACTCATTTTCAACCCTGTTCAACCTAGTCAAACTCAGTTTAAACCCTAACCGCCCAATCCCACCTTCTTTTATTTATTTTTTTTTGGAATTCTGATTTTATTTTGTTCCCAGCTTGCATTCTGCAAAGCGGGAACATATTTGTATTCGTTCTTTTGCGCTAGCATCTGGATTCGACTAGTTGCCCAACGGAGAAGCTATTGGAGCAACCAAAGTATATGGTATCAAAGTTGAAGCCTACAAAGAAATAATCGAATATAAGAAGGCAAGTCACATGCCTTTGACCATATTAATCCCATATTATTTAACTATTATTACTTTCATTTATGTTAGTTGTGCATTGTTATTTACATAAAGTAATAATTTTGAATGACATGAGAAATAGTTAGATCCAATCACTGAAAATGCCTAGTCATACTCTTGTAAAGTCATATCCACATTGGCAACCATAAGTGTTATTATAATATAAAATCACATCGTTGGTAATTAGTAAGTAGATTAGAAAATATAGATGCTTTACAAATACTATTATGGATTATCCATCCTAGTGCAGGCAGACTTTGAAATAAAGCTGAATAATGAGGATTCTTGATGGCTAACCACTAGATGGTTAGAGCCCATGACCTCACCCAAAAATTGAGGCTCTGGTTTGGATAAGGTAGTGTTCTGGTGTGCACGTGGTATGTGAATGATAGCCTCATCTTTGACAATTAAGAACTAGACCTTGTGCCAAGTAAATAACATAGAACTCGCTTAACCACAAAGCTTGACTTGTCAACCTAGTTTAGTACACTTCTCAATTCGATCGAATATCTACATCAAAGACCGCTATCCCAAGATTTCAAGATGGCCCGTGAGAAAGGGGTGAGATGGAAGTTAGGCTTGTTGTACTACTTATTATTCTTCACAATGGTAGGTCCACTCAACGTCGGGTTATGATTTTCGCACTGGCCAGTGAATTCCTGATAAAGGTTGAATGGCTCTGAGCCTACCGAGTAGAAGCTAGAACGAAAAGAGTAGTGAAATAACCTTATTAGTCTCGGCTTAGTCACATGCTATCATGTTGTATGTCTACAGCTTGATATTATGAGTCTAAAATATCTTGTGAGTAAAGTTAGATAACCCTACAGAGTATAATGAATGCTATTCGAATACGCTGTACTTCTAGTCAATGGAGCTGTGTTTCTTAGGTGATTCCGATAACAAGATATAAGTGAAATTTGGATGATTTTAATGTGAAAATTGCGGATGATAAGAACCCCTTGTTAAGTAAATAATATTTTACTACTTTAAGTACAAAGTTCTTTACCAGCAAATTTGCATATATTCTTATCTTATTACAACCTCTGACTCTATCTAGTTGAACACCTTACAAGATAGCTAAATAATCTTTCCATGTTGCTTGCTGAGTATCTAGTGTAATTTGCTTATTACCATCTGAATAAACACCTAAATATGGATGGAAGCATCAGCTAATGTGATAGAGTTATGATCATACTCAAGCATTTCTATGGTATTTTATCAGTTCTTCTGAATCTAAATTAAGTTTTGGGCTTAGACACCGTAAAGTGTTGTACTTTGGCCATTAGGTTATATTTTAATCAAGCTAATCTTTTTTAAATACTTGTAAATGTTGTGATGCGAGGGTATTTTGGGAATTTCCCAATTGAGAAAAGAAAAAGGAGGAACTGCAAACGGGGCCTACCTGTTGGTGAGCCGCGCGAAGAGATAAGGGAGGAGACGCAGTCTCCTCCCCGAGCGCATCTTGTGCGCGTGTGAGTGCTCAGGCCCGGGCGGCCGTTTTGTCTTCGCCCAGATCCGGCGATTTCGACGGCGCAGTGGAGGAGCGGTAAATGAGGGCGGCGACGAAGGTGCGGGCTAGCCCGGGTTCCTCAGAGCCGGCCGCTCGCATCATCTCCCGCAACCTCCCGCCTCCTCTACTTTAGGTAGAGCTCATCCTCCGTGCGGTGAAGATCTCTTCCGATCTGACTTGCTCTCTTGGGTCTTCTTCTTTCTCTTGGTTCTTCGGTCTGTGCGGAGTATTTGGGGCTTCGTCGCCATCTCCAATTGAAGCTTTTTGCTTTCGATTTCCCGTGAACCCTATTGTGGTGTGAGGGGAAACTCGAAGGTTGAAGGCTAACTAAGGGAGGATGTAGAAGGTGACAGCTCCCTGTTGCTTTTGAGCGCACTTGGCCGGTGCATTCTTGAGGTATTGTGCGGCACTACCCCGACCCTCGACTCCAGCGTCGGATTCCCGAGGTTGGAGAGGGCACTGTATCTCCGTCAACCACACTTCTCTACTGCATCGGCACGAGGGGTGCTAGATTTTCTGGGACAACACTTTCAAGTGTGCCTTGCCCTGGTTTTATGTTCTTCATCGGCTTGGTATTCATCTGGACGGCTTTGAGTGCCGTCTGCACTGTGAGTATATTGATCCTTTTGCATACTTTGGCAGCTGTACTTGTCCTTCAATTTCTGTTTAAGTTTAAGTACTGGAGGCTGCTATGCATGATTGTGGGCTCAGAACTCTTGCTCTGTGATGAACAAATCAAAGACTAAATTTGGTCTTGATAACAAAATTAGGGTTGAGCTCTAGAGGATTGGTTTTTATTGATTGTACCGTTGCTAGTGGTATTTCTGTTGTGCAAATTTGTTAATATGCAAATAAAATTATCGAGTATACAGTAGTCTATTTTCAGTTCTGTTCAAATTAGACTATTTCTGTGCAGTGGCCTATTTTGTTCAGTACTGATTCAGGTCAGATTCTTCTGTGCTATGATTAGTTTCTGATTGCTGCTTATCCATCAGAACTCTGTGAGAATACTGTCTATTATTCAATTGCATGTGAACATTTAAAACTGAAATACAAGTTAGCTTTCCTTTGTCTTTGCACGGTTCTGACAGTAGAGACATTTCTAGAGCTCAAATCCTAATTTCTGGTATCAGATTGATAATGAAGAGTTTCGATATTAGCATGAGAAGGCCAAGATTTACGATCTTGCGTAACTCTGTTCTGAGAGCAAATTTGAAGCAATAATTTTGTTATATGCCAGACTTAATTGCCGTTTTGCTTAGAGGACAGCATGGGATATTATTCGCAGTAGTCTTGTGGTTATATACATCAGATTATACATTTGTTTAAATGGCATGGTGAATTACATGGTTATATGCAATTGATGTCATTTATAATCTGCTGGAAATGTTTTGAATATATGTTTAATTTAGCTGGAATTAAATTAAGAATTATGCTTACACCGTGATATTTACAGTAGTAAATGGGTATGATACTTTTTTTTATTCGTAACTGAACTCCTAAGCTATTGTGGAGAATACGACGATCCTATTTCTTAAAAATGGAGTCGTCACAGTCTGCTGGTGCTGGACCTCCGCCGTCTCCCCATATGCTTCTGCCTCCTCCCTGCATGTGCCGCTGCTCACCACTTCCTCTCACGCCGCCACCGGCGTTAGAGACAAAGATGGCCACCACCTTTGGCACCAAAGACTAGGAGTGTTCGTTCGGTTTTTTCGGTTTATACGGTTCGGTAAATACGGTTTGTTCGGTAAATACGGTTTTAGTAATTCGGAAAATACGGTATTTTACAGAATACGGTGTGGTATCGGTAAATACCGTTTTATTTCGGTACGGTATCGGTAAATACCAATTTTACCAAAACTTGCGCGAATTGCTAAATATTAATCGCTTAATCTCCATTGCATCGCCGTCTGGGCCGTCTCTCGTCGGCTGGCAGCCAGCAGCCTGGCACACCGCACAAGCGCACACATCATGACATCACAATTCACAAAGACAATTCAATCCCGATTAGAGTTTCCTCTCCATATCTCTTAAATACCCATCTAATCTCTTGATCTTTTTGCTTTTTTCAGCCCACAAGCAAAGCTGCTAAAGTGTCTGATGGTAAGACGGTCTTCATCTCATACAGACCAAGTCAAACACAAAATGATGACCACGAGCCAACAATGACAGAAGCATACATTGAAACCGAGTGCTATGTGAAATTAAATTCTTAGACGCAAGCAAGGACTAGGAGATTAGGACATGAACGTGAGGTGTCAAGTATATGTGCAGTAATTGCACATTTGCACTGTTGTTTATTTTACTCCCTTCTGATCTCGCTATCCTTCATGTTCTAGCGAGTCTGTGGTTTTATCATCGCTAAGCCGTTCCATATCTACATTTTACTCCTTGCTCCGTGTTCTGCATTTATCATCTATTGGCCATAACTATGAACTAAGCTATAAATTTCAAGAAATTAGCCCCTATTCTAAATCCCAAACTGACAACCATAACCAAGAATCTGCAATGGTAACGATTCAAGTAAAAAATCCAGAGCAATTTTTACCCACAACTAGACAACAAGCAAATCATCCAAAGTCCCAAACACAAGGAACCACATCACTAGCAAAAAAGCGACCCACGAGGGATCGATCGCTTCTTAATTCTTGTGTGCGCGCGAAGGGTACAAGGAAAGGAACGAGGGGATCGAGCAAGCACCAGACCTTGAAGGAGGGGAGCGGGCGGCCCTCGGGGTCGAGGGGCGCGTCGAGGCCGAGGTCGTCGGCGCAGAAGCGGTGCCAGAGCACGTCCTCGGCGACGGCGGCGCGGAGGCGCGCGCTGGTGCAGGCGAGCGCGGCGGCGGGGGGCGCGCCAGCCCTAGCGATGATGGTGTCCAGGACGAGGCCCTCCAGGCTATCCAGGATGGGGCATTGGGGCCTGGGCTGAAGTCTGTAGAACAGGCGAAACCGCAGCGCGGAAGCGGAACTGGCGAAGAATCGGTTGAATCGGTTTTTTCGGTTTGCACTCGGTTTATACCGAAAATACCGAATAGATGAGCTGCTAATTTTTTAGATACCGAACCGAATACCGAATACCGGTTAAACCGAGTTGACCGGTACGGTTCGGTTTTTTCGGTGCGGTTTTTTCGGTTCGGTGATAAAATGCACAGCCCTACCAAAGACAACTCAAGCAATCGGAGCAGTGTATTTGGCCGAGGGTAGCACAGGAGCTGGCTTTGCCGGAGGCGCTACGAGATGTGCTGGAGAGCTGGAGATGGAGCCGACTTTCCTGTAAAGACGACGCTGATTCATGGGCTCACATGCTTGCTGGAGTCACCGGAGACGGAGCAAGGTACAAATCTTCAAGCACATAAAAGTAAAATTTTTTATTAGAATCAATATAAAACTGTTATTTGAATGTTGTATAGCGCCTCCCATTAAACATACCCTGTACGACTTTTTTCTTTTTATAGAGTTTTTACTATTACTGGGAGCAGCGGCGGATCCAGCGGTGGGGCAGGGGGGCTCGAGCCTCCCTACCGCTACCGGACCCTTGGAGCCCCCTAAATTTTTAGCCATAGATGTATAATGTAGAAGGGGCTGAGGTCGAACTGAAGGTACTTCAACCCCTCCAAAAAATTTTCCTGGACCCGCCACTGTCAGAGAGATAACAAGAGGTATCAGGATCTCCCCATCAAATTACCCTTAAAACTCTTAGTGCATCCACCCCTTAAACTCTTGGTAGTTTTGGTGCTAACTCAATAGATGACTTGTACATTCTAAGGATGGTAAAAAAATATCTCATTTTCCATGTACAAACGTCAATGAAATCTACAACTTCTTTTCTAAATTGTAATACTTACCTTTCATTTAGAGATGAACTGTACAAATTTCATGCGCAACGTACCACTGGAGACCTACCATATAGGATCTCACCGCATTAATTATGCACCGTAAAATGTCATAGTAACTTGTAAACGAACCATGAGATTTTTCCATTTTTGTTCAAGACATAAATACCCGAATAAAATTTATCATAATTTATCCTCATCCGAAACAATACATAATTACATGCAATCCTCCTAGACACCTTTTTTTGTGAAAAGATTTCCCAAAGAAACCACTAATTAATTTGCTAATTAAGCGTGAGCAATTAATATCCCTCTCGCATCCTTCACCAGTTCACCTCCCTATAAGTTGCCTTCCCATGCCACGTCCATTAACTCATAAATCCCCAACTCATACGCGCACGTGCACTGTGCACGTGCATTTGGTCCGACTCCGGCAATGGGGTGCTCCAGCTCGAGGGAGGCGCGCGGCGACATGGGGATGCCGGCGGCGCCGGCGCCGGCGCTGACGGACAGGCGGCAGAGCCTGCGCTCGTGCTCCCAGTCGAGGGCCGCCTCGGCGCTGAGCTCCCTCGGGCTCTGCCGCGGCCGGCAAGTCGCCGTGCATGCGTACACGAGGCTGTCGTTCGAGGATATGATGAAGGGCGCCAACGACGCCGCGGCGGCGGTGACCGCTTCGCCGGGGGAGGAGGCCGCGGCGGTGGCTGCAGAGGGGCGGTGTGACGCGGCCCGCACGCCGGCGAAGACCCCGCTGGGCGGCGAGCGGGAGCTCATGGCCGCCCTCGAGGACGCCTCGCCGGCGTCGTCGAGTACGGCGCAATGGCGCGCGCCCCTGAACGGGTGGCGTGGAGAACCACCGTTGCCGCCGCCGGCGCAGCCTTTACCTGATTTTGACTCGGGGATCATGTCCGGGTTCCGGCAGACCGTGCTGGGACCGTCGTTGTCGCACCCGGTGCTTCTCTTCCCGGAGCGAGAGAACCAGCCGCCGCAGGAGACGAACGAGGAGACCTTGGACGCCACGGGGACGCCGGCCGCCCGCGACATACCGGAGGTGACCGCCGGCTTCGTCCGCGCGCGAGTCGACGAGTTCCATGAGAAGATTGAGAAGAAGAAGAAGAAGAAGAAGAAGAGGGCGGCTGACGAAGCCCCCGACGTCGCGGACGAGGTGGCGCCGCTGTCGCGGCCGGGGCGCGCGGGGAAGGCGGTGGTGGTGTACTTCACCAGCCTCCGCGGCGTGCGCAGGACGTTCGAGGACGGCCGCGCCGTGCGCGCCATCCTGCGCTGCTACCGCGTGCGCGTCGACGAGCGCGACGTGTCCATGCACGCGGGCTTCAAAGCTGAGCTCCGAGAGCTCCTTGGCCCCGGCTTCGCCGGACCCACGCTGCCGCGCGTGTTCGTCGACGGACGTCATGACCTCGGCGGCGCCGACGACGTGTGCGCGCTGCACGAGGCCGGCGAGCTCGCCCGCGCGCTAGTCGGGTGCGAGCTGACCGCGCCGGTGGGCTGGTGCGCCGCTTGCGGCGACATGCGGTTCTTGCTCTGCGAGACGTGCTACGGCAGCTGCAAGGTATTCGCCGGCGACGAGGGGTTCCGCCTCGCCGGCATGTTCCTGCGGTGCCCGGACTGCAACGAGAACGGGCTCATCAGGTGCCGGGTCTGTTGCTACTGACGGCTTCTTGAGCCGTGTTCGTTCTCGTTAAATTAGCCGTTCGATAGATTGCAGTGTTTGTTGTGTATGGTTAATTGATTGTCTGTAGTCGGTCGGAATTAAACTCTAGTCTTATAATTGATGTCAGAAGGTTATGTCAGTTAGAACGTGGAGGTGGTTGGAAGACTTGCCTCATCTCTTTCAGGTTGCAGTCAGTCCTATGTTGCGTCTCTTTTTCCTTAGTAATCATCGTCCCATTGCTTTTTTTGTTGCAAGGGTTTCTCTTTTTCGATGCACAACTCATTGGGTAGAACATAGGCTTTTTTTTTTTTTGCTTCGGCTTATAGTTTTTAGCTACAACTTATAATGTTTGAGTTGTTCGTACGAGAGAGTATAGAGTAATAGAAACTCGCATGTAGTTTGGGCTGATATATCGGTATAGGCCGAGTGCCAGTCTGTCGGCGTGCACGGCCTGCGTGGGGGCTGCATAAGCAAATGTGTAAGTTTGCAACGGGTTCACGGCACATACCACTCTAAGTATGCAGGGTACATGGCTAGATCGTACGACCATCACTCCTGCTCAACCTCCGTCCCCATGGACTACTCCCAGGTATGCATCCATGGGCCTTGTATCTCCCTCCACTCGTCGATCTTCTGTCTTTTCTTCGATTGCTGGCGGAAAACTAGGGTACACAACTATTATGTCAATAGGGGAAATAAAGCAGACACGAATGGTATGCAATGAGTTAACAAGTAAATTTACTTACATGTGAATGTGACTGGGTAGTGGTCGACACAATGCTAGTGGCACATGTTGGTGAAGCCTGATCTGTCTCATGACTCATTGGGGGTGTATGTTGTATGTTTCTGGCTATGCAGCTGATAGCCATGACTAGTAGGATGTCTTGGGCGTGTGTCGTGATGCCCAGGAGCCATGGTGGACATCAGTTACTGACAAGGAGACAGGGAATAGAGAAAATAGGGACTTGGGAAGCAGAGGTATTATTTTGATTGCCTGATCAATACAAAGAGTAATGCTGCCCTTTTATAGTGCTAATTAACTCATTCCATCCTCTTTCGAAAGATATTCTTATCCTCTTTTAAATAAGATATATCTATTATTTAAAGCAAGACATATAACTAAACATAGCTAGAGATATGTATCCCTTTTAATTGATTCCTTATTGCCGAATAGTTGGAGACCTTTACGTGAGATGAGTCTGTTGAGCTTTCCTTATGGATTTGCGGCGATGATAAGGAATCCCCCACATGACATCTCTCTCGGTCTTAGCAAATAGCTCATCCTCAAGCTGAAATGAAGGATAAGCAACCTTGAATTCTTCCACTGGTTCCCACATAGCAACAGCAGCCGGCAGCCCACCCATTGTACTAGGACATGCCAAATGTCTAGGTGGAGACTCACTTTTAATATCTTTGTAGGGACTAGAATTATGCGACCATTATCAACTAGAGGTAGAACTGGCACTGTTGTGGGTGTAGTATCGTAGAACGTTTTCATGAGGCCAACATGGAAAACATTATGCAGTTTTGATCCTTCTGATAATTGCAGCCAACATGCTACTGAACCAATGCGAGCCAGCACTTGATAAGGGCTGTAGAACCTTGGGCCCAACTTGCTTATTCACCAGCCAGGTAGTGATGCTGCTCGGTGATGAATCAAGCACAACCAGGCCCAATCGCCCACTTCGTAAGTAATCTCCCTATGGTGCCAATCATAATATTGCTCAGTATAATGCTAAGCTTGGAGTAGACGGTCATAGACCTCGCGAAGGAACTCATCTTGGTCTTGGAGTTGTGCTTTGACCGTTACTACCTTTGCCATGCCATCAGCATAAGTGGTCATGATGGGTTCGGAAGGCATTTTTCTGCACATCATTTGGGTGCATGCATACATGATGATAGCCAGAGTGGAGGTCAAGCTTGGTGAAAAAGCATGCGTCCCACAATTCATCAATGAGCTCATCAACGACTGGTATAGGGAATTTGTCATGCACTGTCAACTCATTAAGAGCATGGTAATCGACATAAAAATGCCAGAGCCATTGGTTTTCTTGACAAGTAACACTGGTGAAGAGAATGTTGAAGTACTTGGTTTCATGGTGCCTTGTTGGAACATTACATCACATTGACGCTCAAGCTCATCCTTCTGTAATTAGGGGTAGCGATACAGCCTAACTGCCACTAGTTAGCGATACGACCTAGCTAACTGCCACTGGTTCAGAGCCCTATCAAAAGTGAATGTGGTGATCAAAGGGGCGCGCTGGTGGGAGACCCCCTGATTCGGCAAAGAGGTCTTTGAATGCTATTAATAGGGTCGTGAGGAGATCTTCTCTGGAGCAAGTAATCGCATGTACGACTACAGCTGGTTCTGCTATGCATGCCAAATAATATGGCAGCCTTTTCTCCAAAATGATATACGTAAATTGTTGAAATCCCAAAGAATAGGTCCAAGAGTATGAAGCCATTATACGCCGAGGATGATGTCGAAGCCTCCAAGTGGAATCACGAGTGTGTCCATCATGAAGGTCTCTCTGGCGATTGTTAAGAGAAAATTATGGGTCACACCTCCACTGGACACCCAATCCCCATTGGCTACTTCAACATGAAGGCTAGGCCGGGGCTCGAGGTTCACTCCTGTGCTGGACACGATCCTCTCACTAATGAAATTATGGGTCGATCCTGTGTTCAACACACAATGAATTCCTTCTTGCTCACCTTGACCTTGATATAAATGGTGTCATTGGTGCGGATGCTCCAGAGTCCTACCAAGGATGAAGAGATACCATGGGTGCTTGGGAAGAATTAGCAGGCATCACTTCCAGCGAGGAATCATCATCTTCATTCGACACTTCAATATAGAAAAGTTGTTGACAATGATGGCTGTGGATATTGTTCATCACAGTTGAAACAAAGGCCTTGTTTGCGTCGTTTGGCCATCTTATTTGGGTTGAGACGATGAAGCAGACAGCTTGGTTGTGCAGTGGCTACTAAACTAGCTGTTGTCATGCTACCGTCTGTCGATTGGTGCGGTCCAGAGGGAACAGAAGTAGTGGGCTGTTGCCACCTGGCTGATCATGGAGTCAGATGGTTGCCGCCTACCACCGATGCTATAGGAACCACCTACCCACAACGTTCATACACTCTAGCTAGACTCATAGCCACCTAGAGGTATATTGGGTTTTTGGAGCTCCACATCAATCCACAATTGTTCAGGCAGTCCTGTAGTGAAGAGTTGCATCTGATGTATGGGATGCAAGGCTTCTATTTGGCACAAGAGTACGAGAAATTGGTCAATATAGTCTTGAACTAAGCAGATAAATGTTAGATGTACTAGGGTGCTGAGTGGATTGCTTCTAATTAGTGGCCCAAATCACAGGTGGCTTAGTTCCTTGAGGTGAGGCCATGACGGCAAACTTGAATCATGTTCCAACTAGAAATACCAATACTGGGCGATTCCAGTGAGATGATAAGAGGCAAGCCACACTTTATCAGCCTCATCTATCCTTTGGGTACGGAAGAACTATTCACATCTATTAATCCAAGCTAGGGGATAGTCCTTGCCATCATAGACAGGGAATTCCAGCTTGTGATAGCGTGGGACTTCTGATGAAGTGTTCCCCAGGGGTAACATGGATGAAAAATAGTTGCCATGCTGTTCTTGGGGTTGGGGAAGAAACTGATGATATGGCAGGGTGATGGGCATTAAGGCGGTCGGGTTGGTTATGGGGTATGGAAATTGTATGTTGTGGTTGGTGGATGATGTTGTGGTGGAAACTGGAAGGGTACAGAAGATGGTTGGCCAAGGTCCATCGGAAGAGCCGATTATTGTGATCTTAGAGGAGGCAGCAGAAGGCCTAGCAAGTCCACCATTGGTTGTTTTTAACTGCCATCAGACGGGTGATAACATCACCCATCTTCTAATGCATGCCATCGATGCACATCGTTAACCTATGGATTGAACAAGCTATGCCATGGACATCTCTTCTGATGCTTCTTCCAAACCTGGCATCGTACCATCCAAAGAGGCTTTGTATGTTTTCAGCTGCCTAGCTGATAGCCATGACTAGTAAGAGGTCTTGAATGTGTGTCGCAACGCCTAGGAGCTGTGGTGGAGATAGTTGCCGACAAGGAGACAGGAAACAGAGAAAATAGGGACTTGGAAATAGAAGTATTATGTTGATTGCTAATCAATACAAAGAGTAAGGCTCCCCATTTATAGTGCTAACTAACTCAACCTATTCTCTTTCGAAAGCTATTCTTGTTCTATTCTAACTAAGGTATATCTATTATTTAAAGTAAGACATATAACTAAAGATATCTAGATATATGTATCCCTTTCAATTGATTCCTTATTGCCAAAGAGTAGGAGACCTCTACGTGAATTGAGTCTGCTGAGCTTCCTTATGGATTTGCAGCGATGATAAGGAATCCCCCACATGACAGTACGGCTCCACCTTATGGGAGAAGACGAGGTGGTAGGTCGTGGGCCAGTAGTCCCTGTCCTGCTCGCACTGCTCTGACTGTCCGAAAGGAACTATCTAAGAGATGAACTCTACAGCCCACACCATCCACACAACACTACCCTCGTCCAAGGTCTTGAATGCATTGTAGAAATCCAGGCACGTTCATCATGGCCTCTCCCTAGACCATCCTACCTCACTGATAGTCCAACGAGTACCCATTGTGGGTCCATCCACCAAATTGTTGCCATCACCGGCACCATAGAAGCGCACCTCCAACTGGTATGGATGCATCTGCACCGGAAATTACAGCCGACCTACAAGGAAGTGCTCCCATGACCACAGCTGCAACAAGATGTAGCAACCGATGAGGTTTGAAATGCTAGTGGCATGCTACGAGCCATCACACAAAGCCCTCTAGGTCATGCATAGAATAGCCAAGCCCCAGCTGTACATCGAGACCTAATCATCATCCTCGGCATCGACTAGGGACTCAATGATGTGAATGTAGCTGGGGTACATCCAGTCTCCCTGAGTCATAGAAAATATGACCCACCTGAACATGAAAAGCAAGCCACTAGGTAAGACCTCATGATATGTGCAAGTGCATCTGCTAGGCATTGCCTGTACCGTTGCAGCAACGAATGTGGCACTCCAGGGAACTAATCCAAAATAGGATGACCAAAACGGTGCAGGATACGTGCATTCCATTCACGTGATCTAGAGGTGGAATCACGGGATGACCCCGTATTGGTAGACCGGTGAGGCACACAATATCTGGCAGGGTGATGGTCATCTCCCTCCACCGAAATTAAAATGTGTGGGTCTCTGGTCTCCACTAGTCAACGAGTGCCAACAGAAGTGGCGAGTCCTACGCAAATGACCACCCAATATCCATATCCTCGCTATGGGTAGCAACCCGGCCCGCTACATAATTGGAACCTACAGATCATCGAGAGGCCAGTCCTCCCGAGGTCCCCAAAAACAAAGCAGGCCGGTCCTTCACCACTTGATCACGCCCGATAATGATACTAGCCATCTAGGATGGGACAAGCAATGTGCCACCCCTGAGACTACCACCAGCAGCCGTTCCCTACAGTACATAAAATAATATAACGATATCAAACGATGCTAAATATAACTGACCACAGCCGAGAATAATCACACCACATACATACGTACATATTTCCTAAATTGCGTTTTTCTTCTTGCGCTAGTTTGCTGCTGTGATTAAATGCACACTAATACTAATTTATTGAATTAGTACTAATTAAATATGGTTAGCACTAATTACAACACTAACTAGACATGCACAACACATACCAACCAATCATTTTCAATAGCTTTCTATAATCGCATGAGAGCAATAAATATATACTTGTGGATATACATAAAAATATTTTAGCTATTTTTTGCCCATATTTCTGCAGCTATTTACAATAAATAAACATGACTAGTTATAGAAATACATCCGTCAACAAAACATTGACTACCTAGCGCATTCCACATTACAAAACTATAGTTACACTAATGAAATGTTAATGATATATTAAACGTATTGCTCACATGCGAATGAAGCATATCTTTTTCTGAAGATATTCACCCCTCCACAATGCTTTCAACTACGAAAGGTGGTAAATCACAGCTGCGCTCCCTCCCTGCGCTCTCGCTCGACAAGAAATCTCTCTTATCTTTCCTTTCCCTCCCTCGCTGCACTCTTGCTCAATAGCAAATCGACCGTGGTTCGCAATTTATACACGCGTGAGAAAGCAACGCAATTAACGCGTTAATAAAATGAGAATCTAATACCACGTCATGTCACATCGCCGCGTTGTGTCATTAACTCGATTCCCTTGCCAGAAGCCAAACCACCTGCGCGCTCCTGCCCCTGCCCTTGTGCTGCCCAAGTGCCCCCACGCGCACCTACCTGCGAATCGCGCCCGGCTACCGAGCCACTAGCGCTCAGCAGCAACCTATTGAGCAGTGGTGGCTCGACAGGCTGCTGCCGAGTAGGGGTGGCTTGACAGTGCCCCGACCCCATGTGCTGTCGCACCCGGCCATCGCCCCCCCCACCCACGCCACCCGTCCTACCGAATAAGATAGATGCAGCAGGTGATACATGTTGCCTACTACGTCTTTCAAGCTCGGAGAGAGGATAGAATTGAGAAAATGAATGTTTAGAGGCCAAAATAAAAAAATACTACAGAGCCAAATACGTGAACGGTTCGTATCCAGTGCTAACTCCGCTATCAACATAAATTCGTGTAAACTAATGCCTACCAAGTATCAACTCCTCTTAATCCTATATCTGAACTTACGATTTTAGTTCCAAGAAACTCTTTGAAAATATTCTTATTTTTTGCGAGGATTCTTTTTTCCCACAATTCATTCAATAAAATAATAAATGAAATTATTACGTGGGTGTGCATCCATTGCTAATCGCTCTATTTTTGTAAACTCGTGCGAACGAAGGTGTATTTAATTTCATATATGATGTTAACTCATTTATCTACATACACTCCGTGTGTAGGTGTCAATCAGATCTAGATTATCTATTTTATCTAGTATCTGTATTCAGATTATTCGATTCATATTAGATACATTAAGACTCAAAGAGTACCAATCATATTTTTATTGTCCATTTTATCTAGCATCCATATCTTGACTATTCTATTCGTATTCGATCTGTTGACACCTCTACTCATATGAACTTACCATTTTCTTTTAAAAAAACTTCTTATTTTGTTGTGAGGGTTCTTTTTCATAACTCATTAGATAAAAGAATCAATTAAATGATTGGTGCGAACACCTGTATCTACGTAAACTCCTACAAACGAAGGTGTATCTAATGTTAACTCATATTGATGTTCCATTTACCATGTATCCAGAGTAAACTAAAAAAATTAGGCAACACAAATAGTCCAGAAAGATGAAAATTAGAGTTGGTCACCATATTTCTTATGTTCATGCAAGATTAATCGTGGTATCTATAAAAAAACTAAAAAAGCAACATATTATATGAGTTGTTTTTAATATTATCTATAAATAACATGGATGAGTACTATAACATGTTTATATCATTGAACATGTCCTAACTCCTCTAAACTTGTGTGAACTTGTTGTTGTCGATTCAAAGAAAAATGAGAAAAAAAAACATTAGTAGATGTACGAGATGCATGTTTCATCACCCTTTAAAAGCTACTTAGATCATATTCGAGAGAGAAATGCAATTGTCAAACAGCCCAAAGTGAACATCGATGAACTATAACATATAGGATTATGCTATGATGCATACCTTCGAAGCGAGAAGGAAAATTCGGATGCTATAGGCTCCGCAGTCCCACGTGTTCCAACCTCCACCACATAAATCTTATCTTTTTAGCTCCCATCCACCTACTAGGACAAGTAGCTAGTACCGTCTCCTCTTCTCTCTCCCTGCAGTGCTCTCTCACATAGCGCATGGCTATGCCTAACTAGAGCTAAGAGCTCTCCTATGCTAGCTTCCCCTCTACCTCCCTCCTACTCTATCTCATCTCACGTGTTAGCGATCAGAGCTTGCAAGGATTATGAAGCCACCATCACATTGTGCCTACGAGAAAAGGAAGCCGTGACAAAGCATTGGATGGTGACCAGAGGAGTAGGAGCATGACTGGTAAGTGGAGGAGGGGCACAATGAGCCTATGACAATATCTGGGACCCCGAGGGCAATCATGTCACCACAGCTGCCAAGGGCGAGGCAAGTGAGTCGATTGTTTCTTTAGCCAAAGGTGTGTTTTGTTGTATTAGGTGTTTAAAGATGTTATAGATGTTTTCTTTGAATGTTGCAGACTTGCATATTGTTAGACGTGGATTTTATCAATTTGGATTCCTCTGTGATTCCACTTCACTATTCCCTATATCAGTAGATCGTGCTCATGGATATAATCACTAAACATCATATATATATATATATATATATATATATATATATATATATATATATATATATATATATATATATATATATATATATATATATATATATATATATATATATATATATATATATATATATATATATATATATATATATATATATATATATATATATATATATATATATATATATATATATATAGAAAAATTACATAAGGCACCATGGTGCCTAGGCACCAACATCCGATACACGTGTATGATTGATAATTTTTTGAGTTTGGGTATGAAAATGTTTTATACCCTTGATATATTTATGGTAAGTAAGTTTTGAACTCAGTTCAAATTAGTTTGAACTACTTTTGAGTTCAATGCAACTACGTGAGTATATACCATAAAAATAGTTCAAACTAATTAAACTGAAGTTGAATTTAAATTTTTCGAGTTTGACATCTCAAATATACTTTTTATGGGTATATGAAGATACCCACATCAAACGTTATAAATCTCAAGCAAATCAACTGGTATTGATATTGGTGCCTAGGCACCATGGTGCATGAAACACTCGTCCTATATATATATATATATATATATATATATATAGGACGAGTGTTTCATGCACCATGGTGCCTAGGCACCAATATCAATACCCGTTGATTTGCTTCGAGATTCGCAACGCTTGATGTGGTATCTTCATATACCCATAAAAAGTATATTTGAGATGTCAAACTCAAAAATTTAAATTCAACTTCGCTTAATTAGTTTGAACTATTTTATGGTATATACTCGTAGTTGCATTGAACTCAAAAGTAGTTCAAACTAATTTGAACTGAGTTCAAAACTTACTTACCATAAATATATCAAGGGTATAAAACATTTTCATACCCAAACTCAAAAAATTATCAATCATACACGTGTATCTGATGTTATGCCTAGGCACCATGGTGCCTTATGTAATTTTCCTATATATATATATATATATATATATATATATATATATATATATATATATATATATATATATATATATATATATATATATATATATATATATATATATATATATATATATATATATATATATATATATGTGAAGCATAACTAATACAATAGTAGACTTAACATGGGTCGATCAGGCCGAAACCTTTGAAGAGCAGCAGCGGAAATGGAAATATCACACAGGTGGGACCTTCAGAATATGTCCATATATAAACCAACTAGGGCCCATGACCTAGTTCTTGGCCTCATCGTCTTTCAATCTTGTTAATGCCCTTAAATGACCGTAGGGCTTTTCCTTCTCCTTCTTACTTGCTGAACTCAGCAAGCCACTACATAGAATACAATTACAATAAATTCTAGGCTAACAAAAAGGAGGCTTGAGGTTCCTTTAGATGCAAAAAGCAACCATTAAAGTACAATAATTAGAAAACCTAAGACTTAACATTTTAACTAAACCATGTTTTTAAAAAAATGTAAGAATGTGCAGTTATAATAGTAGTTCAGGTTTCATCCACCTTTTATAGAGCATGGTTCCATCAATTATATGCTATAGTTGTTTCTTGGGTTCCAACCATCCTTTATAATCACTAGGTTCCAACCACCCAGAGGAAATCAAAGTCAGGGTTCCCACCACCCTTTCTATTTTTCATCCCAACTACAAAGATCGTTTTGTAAACAGACACTAATTCAAGGAGGTTCCTATGCCTGCCCATGACCATGGCCACAACTGCTTGAATAGTTTTTTACTCTGCAGAGGTCATACACTTTATCCATAAGAGATAACGACTTGTTATATTCCACATGTTTTCTTAGACATGCAAATCAAGAAGGTCATCACAATACCTTTATAATGCATCTTCCCAATGATCTTACACCTGCTAAGATTTCCATCACTGTGGGGTTTCAACCACACTCTCTAGAAGCCCCTCTTGCACCATCACGTCAAAGACTTCTGTCCAACTCACTTGGCCGTGTTCCACTGGATGGTACATCCAGTGCTGGGTCGATGTAAATTAATTAGCCAGGTTATACCCATTATAAACTTGTGGTTACATTGTTTTACATTGAGAAGTCATATCAAGATTTAGTCCTTAGGGTTATCATCACAGGTCACATTCTTGTGCTCTATCCGCACCGACCTACCTTACCATCCGTCTAGATATGAAGTAAGTTTTAGGGTCTTTTGGAGCATAAAATAATTGAGTTCAACATACCAGCCACTTCCCACCAGTGACAACCCGAACTAAGTTATCATGTTTGAAATGATGCTAGGATAGCACGTCACTTAGATATAGACTTATATCTAGTATGTTTACCATTAATTTCTAGGGTGATAAGATTTTGTGTCCAAAGCCAAAGAGAGGGGGTGTAATTAAGCAATTATCCATTGGGAATTAGCTATGAACAAGTATGAACACGGATATTCGCTTGGATAGGCCCGATTTATCGAATATCAAAGCTATCCATCTTAAATTCGTTGTCGAATCTGCCTATAAATATATAGATAACATATTAATGTGCATAATAAAGTAAAGCATGCAATTTGATACTTTCAAATAAAATAACTTTCAAAAGGTAGGTACAATATGATCAAAGTGATGACTTACCTCACTCAATTTAATGCGGCCTTGATCTTATTCAAAGCCTTCTTAATTTGTCAATGGTCTTGAACTCTTGGTCTTTATCTCAATTTTGATCTCGCTTGATCTGTTGCTCCTTCGAGATTCTAAATTCTAGTTACATGATAAACAACCAAATACAAATAAATCCAAATGAACTTAATCAAGTTTTATTACGATTTGGATGGTAACATGAGATAAGGTGTAGGGAGTATGGGATGCAAACAGGGTCAAACGAAGCCTAAGCAAAAGGGAATGGTAGGGAGAAAATCTACCAAAAAGGGTATCAAAGAAGGTTCAGTGAGGATGAAGGAATGTTCATGGAAATATTTTTGCTTCGAGTTCAAAGATGGTTGCACATAGCTAACCGGAGGATTCTATTGCTTGAAACCTAACTTAATGACTTTTTTTATTATTTCATATTTATTAAGAAACTTTCATGAGTTAGGTGGGACCTACAGAAGATATGAGGACATACACGCGATATGTATAGTTTTAATTAACTGTATTAATCCTAACTTTTATATTTCTGCAAAGTTCATGGCGTATTATTACTTGAGATTTAGTTGCCACTTAATTAAATTATTAATTCAATAATTAACTAAAGTGTGGGATTATTTATTTAGTCAATTGCCATTTAGTGGTTAACTTTAGTTAGGCTACTATTTACTAACAAAGCGCGGCAAATAATCAATAATAGGGTTTAAATACATTTAGACGAAATGGCACTCTTAAATTAGTCTGGGTGCTACTAAACTTCACGCTGTGGGTCTGTTGACCTGGTGTAGTTATTTCAATTTAAGTATAATTAATCGACCCTATTACCAGGTAGTTCACTAAATTGTAGTTTAGCAAAATTATGTTTAATGACCGATGGGTTATATTTTAGCATGATTTATAATTAAAGATGTTCTCTCAATGAAGTGCCATTAATATTCTAATTATTCTTAATTATTGTCTAGCACGATTCAATTTCAATTAAAATCTATTTATGTGGGGCCGAACTTGTTATATACCATTATATTTCAATATCATTTTCAATTAAATAGGCATTTAGCATTTAATTACTATAAGCATGCTGGTAATTTTAATATTATTTATACAAGAGTTACATTTCCGTAGGATCCCTGATTGACACTTGAATTTCCAAAACAAATATTGAGAACGTTCTAATTAACTTTCATTTCTACCTAACTATTTTCATGGAAACTGTAAAGTGGATACTCCAATAAAATACTAATTGTCTTTGGAGAATATTTAATTATATTTAAAGTTAATCTTTAATTTAAATACTTGTATTTATAGTAAAATATTAGTGGCATGATATTCAAATTAATTTTCCTTAATTTTAACTTATCTATCATTTTAAATTAGGAACTTTATGATATTTGGACATTTACATAGAGTTATCTTTTAATAATGTCTTCAGCTAGCATTTAGGTTGTGAAGTAAATAATAATGGCACACTAATTATTTTTAATCATTTACTAAGCTTTATTGATATGCAACTAATCAAGATTAAATATTCCAATATTTTTAATTTACTTAGAATCTTATTTTATTTCCATAACTTAATTTTATCCTTATTTTTATTTTATTTATGACTAACTTATATTTCATTATTTTTATTTGAATTTTCTCTAGGTATTATTTCTAACTGGAAAAAATAGATATTGACATGCGGGCTAGTGAATAGTGCTTGGGCCCATCTGTCATATATTCTCAAAGAGAGAGGCACAGAGAGAGCAAAATAGACAGACAGAGAGAGAGAGAGAGCGGAGTTGAGACAAGGGAGGCACAGTGCATGGTGGTCAAAACAGGGGAGGAAGAAAGGTACGGCGGGGCCAGAGAGGAATAGGGGAAGGGAGGCTTGCATGAGCAAGAGGGAGTCGAGGCAAACTCACCAGAATGGTCGGAGATGCCGGGAAGGAGCCGAGGTGGGCTGGTGATGTGAGCCTGGGGTGGCGCAGGGGAGGCTGGTGTGGACACATCGCTTAGGTGAGGAGGAGCTTGATTTGATGAGTGGGAATGCTCAAGGGGGTCGAGGAGATGTTGTAGTATGGAAGAATTCGATTGGGTTCATCGAAGAGGAAGGGCGATAGTGGTGGCGGCGTCTGGCCGAAAGTAGGGAAGAACCTGGCGTCAGCATGCTCTGGTGGGAAACCCAAAATTGATTAGGGAATATTCCAATAGGATGGGTATAACACGCCATGACGCGGGTGGATTGTGGAGGAGCTTGCTGGGTCAACTGGAATAGTGAGGGGAGATGGCGGCCGACGCATGGGCACAACTCGTGCTAGCTTGAGTGGAGCTTGGAAAAATAAGGAGATGGAGTGAGGTCGGTGCAAAGGAGCCAAGAGTGAGCCTGGGTGGCTTTTATAGTCGAAGGAGGCGATAGTGGCACTGTGGCCGGCGACCAAGTGCTAGCGCAAAGTATGGGTGCTTAGCGTCTTAGCGACATGGACTTGGTCGCAGCTCGAGCAACGAGGCAACCAGGATAGGGCGTGGGTATAGTAGGCATGACATAGGTGCGGTGGTTAAAATTTGCAGCGAATGGCACGAGTATAATGGTCAAAAATTGCAGTCACATGTGGCACGACATGGGCTGACGAGTGCGTAGGGGCTTGACAGTTTGGGCGCAGGTGTGCCTGGCATGGTGTAGAGCGGCATGAGTACGTTGGGCCAATTAGGCATGACTCAGCACGGTGGCAAGGGCATAGCACGCGCATGGGCGGGCATGGCACCCAGCCAACTGGCTTTGCTAGAAACAAAGGGGGAGAGAGAGAAAGAGAGGGGAAGAGGGAGTTGGGCTGGCTGGGTAGGCCGAGCTAGGGAGAAAAGGAGGAAAAGGAAATGGGCTAGCCCATTTAGGTTTTCCAAATTTTTGAATTTTAGTTTGTATTTTGCTCTTTATTCTGTTTTGTTCGAGTTTTCAAATTTGAATTCAAAATTGAATTTTCTCTTGTCAACATTTGAAGAGCGCATCACTTTTATTCCTTAATTTTATTTTCTTTTCAATTTTCAGTTCAAATTTTCCTTCTTACAATTTTCACTTTAATTCAGGTTTTGTTTTAGTGAATTAAAATTTGAAATTCAAAATTTAGCTTCATTTCAAGGCGCCCTGTAATTTCAACTTCTATTTTAAATTATTTTCACTATGAATTCTCCCGCATTACTTTATGGATCATCTTTTCATATTCAGCTTCTTATCCTTATCTTTTAGAAAATTTTAAATAAGATTTTAGAAGAAATTCAAATGTCAACCAGATGCATTAATAAGTTTTAAAATTTTCATATTTTCGATCATCTGATTTTCGATATGTTATAGGTACCTCGTCTAAAAGGGTTGTTGCAAATAGACTTACTATTTGTTGCAGATATCTTCTCCCTTTGTTGCAACTAGAGTGTTTTTTTGTTACATCAGTTATGTCGATTTATTACAATAGGAGAATTATTTTGTTGCATTCGGCATTTGTTGATGTTGCAATCGATGTTTGTCGATGTCGCATTAGAGTTCTTATGTGTTGCATCATGATGTTGGGGTTCTTTGTTTGTAATATGATTTTTTTGTTGTGTATGCTCAATTTTTTAATACACTCCGCAAGTTTCAATTACATGTGGTGTGCCTTCTGTGAACTTAAGCTCCACCACCTCTGCTAGCGCCACTATGGTGAACTGAGCTCCAAGCCTCAAGCTCCTCGCCGGCATGACTGCAACCTCCTTCTCTGATAGGTTCTACTACTTGCCATCATCTATGCATCTCCTCATCTAGTGGTAGGCATTTTGCAAAAAGAGATCAAGGAGAGGAAAGAAAAGCAAGTGAGGGTCGTCGTTCATCCGTTGGTGCAGCATCGAATGATGGTAAAGAGCACATGAAGCTAGTCCCTAAATCAGATGTCTGATTCTAGTCGCATCCTAATATATATCATGTTGTAGAAACCTACCGACCAGTGCAAGAAATCACTCATCCGACTTCATGACACACAAGTTTTCCGGCATCAAGATTCACGAAACGATGCATGATCTAAATGTGAACGGGATGGGGAAAAAAAGAAAACCCAAAACGACAAACGAAATGAAAGCCCATCATGACGCGTTGAGTTATAGCTCAAACAAGTCGAGTTTGGGCTGGGCCATCAAAAGGCGAGTGGGCCACGTGGACTCGGGGCGGGGCGGTCTCGTGCCCAGGCCACGACGCAACCACGTGTCCTCTCCAGAGTAGTCCCCTCGCCTAGGGTTGGCGTTGCGCATCCCCATCAAGAACATATATATCTCCAAGCGGAGAGCAGAGCACTTGAAGATTCGCGAAAGTGAAGCGGCGATGGCCATCGTCCACCCCCACTCCTCGGACCCCTCCACCTCGCCTCCTCCCCCACCGGCTCAGGAGCAGCAGCAGCAGCACGGCGCCTCCGGCGATGCCGCCGCCGAGCCCGAGCCCGAGGTCGGCGCCGACGCGGAGGGCGGCGGCGGCGAGATCGCGGCGCTCGACAAGCAGCTGGCCGTCGGCGACGGCGCCGGGGGCGGCCGCGGGGAGAGGAAGGCGGCGGGCGGCGGGAAGCTGGTGGCGGAGGCCATGCGCAAGTACGCCGCGCCGCGCTCGTCGCGGTACCACGGCGTCACCAGGTGGGCTGGGAAAACCCTAGGGCGCGTGGGGGTTCACTGTTCAGGGTGCTGGCTCTCTCGCTTTGTGTGTGTGTGTGTGTGTGTGTGTGTGTGTGTGTGTGTGTGTGTGTGTGTGTGTGTGTGTGTGTGTGTGTGTGTGTGTGTGTGTGTGTGTGTGTTTGATTCGATTTGGTTGGTGTTTGCTCTTGCGCAGGCTGAAGTGGAGCGGCAAGTACGAGGCGCACCTCTGGGACAACACCAGCTACGTCGAGGGTCGCAAGCGCAAGGGCAAGCATGGTATGTCATCCGCTCGCTGTAAAGGCTCTGATTGTTTAGGTTTAGGGGGTCATTATTGTAGCTGGTTTTAAGGCTAGTCCATCCTCAGCGCACACTCGATAGTGCGACTTGAAAGGAAAAGGCTAGAAAACGCCATAGCGTTCCGACAGCATAGCAATCCGACGCCTCCGGGATCCGTCGTCTCCAGCCTCGGCACCGCCGCCTTGCCATCCCAGACTGCGGCGCTGCTGGATCCAGACGTCCCCCATTGGATCCGGTCACCGGTTGTGAAGAAGAGCAAGGAGGGCCGCAGGATCTAGGGATAAGGAGCAGCAGCTGGAGGAGCTAAGGCGCCGCTGCAGCCGATGGGTTCACCATGCCCTCCGGATGTAGAGGGAGGCCGGGAAGGCAGTGGTCCAGTAGTGCGCAGCGGGCGGGACGGCGAGGCGAGTGCCAAGAGAATATTAGGTTGGGCAGGGTGGCCGGCAGGGGTGGGGTGGCGGCGAACTTGCCAACGGCCATAGGGGGAGGTGGGGGCGGGACAGCGGAGGAGGCGTGCGGAACTACGACCAGCGTGACGGCGATAGTGATGGATGAGGGAGGTAGCGGAGGTGAGGGCGAGCGAGGAGGAGGGAGGAGCTGCGACCGGTGCGTCGGCGGCAACGGAGGAGGGAGGCAGCGAAGGTGAGGGAGGAGCTGTACCATCAGAATCGATTCCGATGGTATAGCGTGTGGTAGCTGCTCCCGAGTTGAAATTGGCATCATATCGAAATGGCAGGTTGAGTTGTACAAACTGCATTTCCTTTCTCTTCACAGGTTCTGGCAAGTAGCTTGCCTATAGCTAGATAACAGAAATAAATAAATCACGATTCAGTAATCCGTAGAAGGGTTGCAGGGCGCACTTATTGACTATTGTCTCTTTGAATATAGCAACTTCCCAACTCACGTTTGACGAATTACCTAATACGCGATGTCATAAATATACTTGTCAAAGGGGTCCAGATTGTAATGCTAGGATCAATATGATGCTTTGGTCAACAAATGCACGGTCTGTATTTATTTGGATCCACCAAACCGAAATGGAAATGCTCAAATGCAGGAACCATGCTAGTATGTTACCCTTGGATTAATAAATGGATTGTTATATTCTTTTTTATCAGTTTTATGAAATGTAGAAACATAGCCGGTACAAATTCAAACCATACTCTTTACGTAGCATTATGAATTGCTTGCAAACATATGCTAGGATCTCAATCCTGTTCTTCGTTTCTTCATGTCAAGTTTGTGCACTGAAATCCAATGATCTGTGATATGAAACATTTAAAAATGTAGCTCTTCATAAATGACACCAGCACTGCTGATCACTAATGGATTGATGTTATGCTGTGTAGTCTGCCTATCAGTAGGATACTTACAAAACTTACACTGTACTACTGTACAAGGCGAACTTAATTGAAAGTTAAAGAAACAAAAGGCATAATGAATTAGTGCTAAAGCTGCTGCCATGTGTGTGCATTCAATACATATATAAAACGCTATCATTCCCTAGTTGCTCACTTGTGCTTCATTCACCACTTTTTTTGAACTGATCGTTCTTTGTTGGATGTTTTGCATGGATGGGTTTCTACTTTTGGCTGCTATTCTGGTACTTCAGTGTACTTAGGTAATTGTCATTTGTCGTTGAACTGAGTTCGTTTGGAACCTAAAAACAACTCAATTCTAACATCCATTTTGGCATTACAGGCAGCCATGTTACTGAAGAGGATGCTGCAAGGGCACATGATCTTGCAGCCCTTAAATATTGGGGTACAGGTCCAAATACCAAACTAAACTTCAATGTAAGAGTTGTTTGCTGCTTTGAACATTTTGATGATCTGGCATCTTGTTTTACAAGTAAATGGCATTGATAGCTTGTGCTCGTTATCAGCTTTCTGATTATGAGAAAGAAAATGAGATTATGAAGACCATGTCTCAAGATGAATTTGTGGCCTACATAAGGAGGTCTGTGTTGAAGTTGAATTATTATGGATTTATGGTTATGTAATAGCTCGTGTTATTGATTTATTTTACTGTTCTGAATGATTATTACAGGCAAAGCAGCTGTTTCTCAAGAGGTACTTCATCTTATAGGGGTGTGACAAGGTGGTGTTCTCTGCTCTGCTGAAATAAATTAATAGTTATCTGCTCTGCTAAAAAAAATAGTAGTATTTTGTCCTTGCTCTTTCTTTTCGAAAACAGACCAATTTCTCTACTAGGTCAACTAAGGAACTCTGTTCTGTTGCAACTTTCTTTAATCACTTTGACTAACAGGAGAAAGGATGGTAAATGGCAAGCACGAATCGGTAGGATTGGGGAGAGTAGAGACACGAAGGACATCTATCTTGGGACCTTTGGTGAGTAAGCTTTAGTTGTTGATCACATTTACCTTGTGGAGCTTCAAACTTTTTTGAATGAGACAATCACTATCAAGTATGAAAATGTTAGCCGTAAGTTGCAAAGCTTTCTTTAAGTGCAATTATGACTTAAAACGGGCTTGGTTTGCAGAAACTGAAGTAGAGGCAGCTGAAGCTTATGACCTAGCAGCAATTGAGCTTCGTGGTGTTCATGCTGTAACCAACTTTGATATTAATAACTACTGTGAAGATGGTCTGAAAAGGCTAGAAGGCTCATCAGAGATGACAAAGCTGGAGGGTCAATCAGAGACTATGAAGCTGGCTGGACAATAGATACCAGCATAACAACATGTACATTATTTTTCCTTTCATTTGCCCTTTTTACCATCAACCTGTTATCTTTTCTGTTCTCTCCGCACCTTTTTGTAAGATTTCCCTGCACCTTGTTGTCAGGCTGGTATTTACCGGCTCAAAAGATAGGACCATGTGATGTTGTACTAAGATTCTCAGGTGAACTCGTTACTAACCTTTGATGTTATTTTGGATAAGTTGCATGTCATGGCAGGTGAGTTGGTCGTCGGCAGTTTGTTTATGTATTTTAGTCCGTTCAATTCCAACTATGGTTTTTTCCCTCTTCCACTGGCATCAGCCCATCATGAAATATCTTGCAATGGATACGGCAACAACCTGTAATGATTTCCGAGTGCTTTGGTGAACTTTCATACCAAGAAAGTGGCATATGCTGCATCTCAGATTGCATACAAGCTCCAATTTTGCGAATTCAAATTGGATTGAATTGAGGTCGGGGTTACTGGTTTTTGAGCTAAGGTTGCTGGCAGGTAGTAGCATTGTGCTGCTACTGCTGCTGAATGCAGTTCGGCAAAAATGTACAGTGCAGATGATGCGTGTAGTTCTTTAACAATGGAGAAAGTGGAAAATACAGCCCAAAAATCTTTACTGTTTGTAAGTAAGACAGCGAATGTAAGCTTGAGAAGCAAATTTGGACAGAATCAGCGGTCTACAAACACCTCTGTACTGAAACAATTACAAACAAATTTTCGTGCAATTTTCTGCATAAGCATCGTTGCTGTGTATCGTCACTTCTTTGCACCTAACAGTCTCCAAATCCATCCAGCTTAACTCAGCTGAACAAAGGCTGCTTGGATGTGATGTTATGCAACTATGCAAGCAAAACTATGCTTTGGGCATCCAAGCATTGCATAAAATGCATAGCTCAAAGTGGATAAATGTTCCGTTGGCGTTCTCTTTTATCTTTTTCCCTTGTCCTGATACCCGTTGCAGCCAAGGTGGAGCCTCCGCACTTTCATTTTTCCATTCAATGCTAGTGCAAGAACATCATACTCTTCTACGTACCATAGCTCAGATATTGTCGCCTGAAATAGTGGTGAGATATAGGCAACTCATGAATCATGCTATGTTTGCAGTTCCGGGTGATTTTGCAATACAATGCTCACATAAAGGGGGTATTGCAAGAAGTTTACCTGGAAGCCACGAATCTTCCCGTTAACTTGTGCAACCAGGTCATGGAAGAACTTGACATGATCAAAAGATGATGTAGTTCCCTACAAGAGAGCACAGCAAATGTACCATGCGATGCCATGTGAGAATAAATAAACAAGTAACGAACATGTCAAAGCAAACTTTGAGAGAGTAAGCAATGCTAATTGCAGCAAATCTTATCACAACACATGCACGTTCTTCTGCAATGTCGCTGTGGAATCTAGTTAGCTATCTGGAATCTTTATTAGTTCAAGTAAAATATTATTACAAGTCTAAAAGGAGGTTATTAATTAAATAAATCCATAATAGTAAATAAAAACAGTTATGAAAAGCCACAGCAGCGTCAAATGCACCCATAATCCTGGTGAGCAGGGTTATCATATGACTGTATTGCAGAAGCTGGTTCGGCAACAGTTTGAATGAAGATGTCATCTATCCGGCGTCTTAAAAGATTCAGATACAGAAAGTACCAAAGGAAAACTGAGCTATAAGCGGGCTACCTCTTGTGGGAGCTTAGGATGTCCCAGAATTCGTGCAAAGGAGGTGTGAAGCAGAACAGGGCCATACTGTCAATGTATAAGTCACATTAGTGACAGATTCATTAAAATGTGTGAAATATCAAGTCAATAGCTATCAGCAACTAATAACTATGTAGTAAGAATGTGTGAAATGTAGTAAGAATGCATAAGTCACTACAAGAATGAATCCTCAACATTGAGACTAGTGCAATACTGAAGTCAATTAGCAAGAAAAATGGTATTCTCTTCTGAGTGCTGTTATGTCAAGATAATGTTATCTACTAGCAATGAAGATAGAAATTCAGTTAACATTTCCAACAAATTTATCTCAGTTTCTCTCACCAATTGCTTTTGAGGTGCTTGAGGGAGAGCTTCCCTCAATCTTGAGCGGATGTCAGCAGGATCAGTACCAGATTCAACCTATAAAATACCAAATCAAATAACCTATTCAGTCTGATTACTTGTAAGAATAGAGGATGACACACTAAGGTTACTTGAACATGACAATAACGAGAAAACATAAATGTCCAAGAAGTCATCTGACAGACAGAATAGGGGGTTCTTAAAGATCCAAACCTGCCACAGGCCAAGAAGCACTCCTGTTGATGTCAAAACCACTCGATCCAAGACAATTTTAAGGGGACAAACAGCCTCAGTAACTCTTTTTACAGCATCCACTTCGGCTTCAATCTCAACAATATCGCGCATAGATACATCAGTAAAAACTTATACTCCCGTGTTCACAGGAATCATAATCAGAGGGTGCATTTACCTCATCCTCAGTTGCCAGAATGGGCTCCAGGTGATGAGAGGCATGAAACATACTGAAGTGATATATGCTCGCATTTTGGAACCAAATAACTAGCAAAAAGAAATCAACCAAGCAAAATAAATCAGCATCAAATGCTTCAACAAAGTTGCAGCTTCAGGTTACAAAAAGATGAGAGAGAGAGAGAGAGAGAGATTAACCACGCAATCTTAATCAGCAGGCGATATATTAACTGAATGCACTGAACATAGATTGGGACACTCGCAATCACAAGGTGAACCGAAGTTATATAATTCTATTCTGCTTCTACGTTTGAATAATACAAAACAAAACCTTACCTTGATCAGAGTAAGGAAGAAAAACTTCCCTCACAGCTTTCCTGCAAGCACAAAACATACTCACTGTTTTGGCCTCAATTCCAAGTTCCTAAAATATAGCCTACAGCTAAAACTGAAGTAATTTCAACAACAATTCTGACAATGGCCATTGATTCAAATAAAAGCTCATCGCTTACGATATCACAGCGGCAAACTCCGGGTCCAGGTAGAGCACATTCGCACGCACCGGTGGGTTGGCGGCCTGACGAGCAGCAGTCACATTTTAGCAGCGTCATCATAGTCATAGGCTCATAGCCAGGCATATGCAAACTAAGGCGAGCTGGGAAAGAGAAGCTCGCACCTTGAGCTTGGGCACGACGGCGCCGTCCCTGATGTGGAAGAGTTCCGAGAGCGTGAGCGACTGCGACGTTTCCCCGCCCTTCAAGAACGCCGCGCCGCGCTCGTCGAGGTCCCGTGCCATCTTCTCGTACAGCTCCGCGCGACAGGACGACACGGAGCCACCTGAGGCAACCAAGAAAAAAGGCACAAGATTTCACAACTCGGCACACTAGAGAACCAAGAAGGAAAAACCAGGGGGGAAGATGAAGAATTGCGTGTCAAACGGGGTGAGGGGAGGAGAGGGGTTTAGCAAGATAACCAGGGGTGGTGGGAGGATAGGAGCCCATGGGCGGCCGGCGGAGGAGGAGGAAGAGGAGGAGGACGGCGGCCGGTAGGAACCAGACGGCGGTGGCCGGAGATCTGAGGCGGGTGGAGCAGCTCAGGGGCATCGTGGCCATCAAAGGTTGTTGGGTGTGTGACGTGTGGTCTGTCGATTTTCCAGCATCATCGGTAGTATAGCGGGACTTGACTTGTAGGCCTTGGCTGCATATGATTTTCTTAGCGGAGGATTGCACATAATTTTTGTTTACTTTTGTCAAGAGATCCATGCCCCTCGTTGGAAGAGGTTTTTTTACCGTACGTTACATTGATAGTAGAAATATGAAATTAGAAATTAAATCTGATTTAATTTATGAGAACATTTTTGACTTTGTTGTCGGACATTTTTTCCGAAGGGTAACAATACATCTCCCAAAACGTATTTCAGACTCACACAAAACATGTAACCACTACTAAATCATTTTGTCTGTTATAATAGCACACCTATCATGGCCACAACAACAAATGGAAGCTATAGCTACTTGCTTCCCGCGGCCGCAGGGACCGTGTAGGAGCACTGCCGCACGGTGACCTGGTTGATGGGCAGCGTGTCCGTTGGGAATGGGCATGCGCCATCGTGACCTGCAATGGCTTGCATGGCAAAGGGTTGACGTTGGCTGACACGTCATCCACGATGCAAGATCGAGGAGGCCGACTAGAAAGGGGTGAATAGACGGTTTTTAAAAAATTCTCTTCTATCAATTTCTCTTTGATTACTATTTGACTAAAACCAAGTATATAATGTGGAATCTTAACTCAATTTGATTTAGCACAAATAAAGCCTAAATCAACAAGGTTCACCTAAGTGCACCAACACTGTAAGTCTATATCAAGGTTTGCAATTCTAGGATAATAAGTAATCAATTTAATTTTATGAATATAAATTGCTTAAATGTAAATTGAGCACAAGAAAATAAACTACAATGACATGGTTACTTTTTACCGTGGTGTTCGGAGACTTGTTAGTTTCTTTTAGTCCATGTTAAGGTAAACCTAAACTAATTGAACCAGTTTCACGAATTAAGCCTTCCACCTCAAATCCACTAGTGGTATCTCTTTCCCTCTCCGGATAAGTGAGCTCCAACCTTCACAATTCGCAAGATCTTCTCATAATTTTCTTTGAGAAGATCACTGCGTATGACGCCGCCAACGCCATCTAGGACTCGGCAACCTCCAAGAGTAATAAGTCAAGCCGCTTGCTTGACTCTCATCACATACAACAAAGCTCAAGTAGATACTAAATCCACCTCTAACACATGCAATCTAGAGCCCTTCTCCATGCTCATAAGGTGCAGCACATACACAATTGAGAGAAAAACATCACACTATCTCAAGAGAGTAAAATAAAGTGCCAAAAGTCTTACCCTAACCGGTCACAAGTGAGTATTTATACCTCACACTTCGAAACTAGCCGTTAGGGACAGAAAACAGGATTTTCGGAAGTACCATAGTTATAAATCCAAAATTACCGCTCTCCTTGCAATGGTAAGAAAACTAGTCGTTATTCAACAAAATCGAAAGTACCGTCGCACAAACTCCGGTACTACCGATCATCGAAAGTACCACTCCACACATGCGGAACGATCAGATTTCTAGGGGAGAAAACCTTCCAAAAGGTGTCTCTCGGGAAAAACGTTTCGCCGATTTTGAAGCTTCCAAGGTTCGGTAGTACCGCTCACACAAATCCAGTAGTACCACCCACACAGAGCTAGTAGTACCGCCTTCCGGTTCTATAGTACAACACATGTCGATGTAGTTCCAATTTCTAGTAGTAATGTGCTATACAGGCCGGTAGTTCCGATATTTCTAACAAGTGCATATACTTCAACTAATTTGTAAAACATATTCACAAATTATAGTATCATGTACACAAAGATCAAACATGATTTCCAACAAGTTGCAAAGCATATTTGTACACTTTTGAAATCATAACATAAGGTATAGGTACATAGACTCTTTACGTTTGCAAAACACATTCGCAAACCTAAGTCATATGTTACAAGAATTATGTATGAGTTTCAACCATTTGCAAAATATATTTGTAAATATAAGCCTCATACCATAAGGAGTAGGAAACATAGACTTCAAACACTTGCAAAATACATTCGCAATATATAGTCCCATATTACAAGGATTTAACACATGAACTTCAACCATTTGCAAAACACATTCGTAAATATAAGCATCATGCTACGGAGAGCTAGAGCAAGTGTGATTGAGCTATCAACACAGATGAGACTCAAGGTACTAGACATGACCCCTTTTCATATTACGACAACCTATACTAGCAATCCGGTCTCTCAACCAAACACCAAGATTGGCAAAAACTAGAAACATATCTTTGCTCCCTAAGTAGTCATACCTTTGCCTTGAGCATCCTCTTAAAGCTTGATGACGCACATCTTTACTTCAAGTCTAGGTCATTGTATTGATATGCATCAACTCATGATGCATCATTTACTTGAACTCCAATATATGATAGGTGTTCTCTTGACTTGATGATCAACTCATGATCATATCCTCTTGGACATGTATCAACTCATGATGCATACTCTTCTTGATGGCCTTTAACTCATGAAGCCATCTTCCATCCCGCATCTCGACTTGATGATTTTCAATACATGAAGCCATCCCAAGTCATTCTTATTTGTAGAATCTAACCTATTCATCCAACTCATGGAAAATGTTAGTCCCAAAATCAATTACCATTAATTATCAAAATTTCACCATTAACATATAATGGAGGGACTAGATTAAACAACTTCCCTTTGTGGTAATTCATGACAATCTCAATAAATAATGAGATAAAAGATTGATTTGAGAGTATACAACATGTACACAACACTTGTATACTCTAGGATAAGTTTTCAAAGTAATTAACTCATTGGAATGGAAGTGTTTGTCTTTGAGATTAATTGCTAGCAAAGCTTATACATCCAATTGTTATCGATCATCTCATTAACGTATAATGGAGGAATTAGATGATAACTTGATTACAAATGATTAAGTTTAAATCAATCAATAGTATATATGAACTACACAAATTATATACACTAAAAGGATATATTTCAAATTGAAGATCCTTAATATGTGATAAAAGGAACATTGATTAATACTAACGAACCCACAAATCATTGAGTGAACTCCTAAATGTGTGCATACAAGAATACGTAATTAAAACATATGCACATATTCATCTTAGACTTCTGGTGAAGTTCAATCTATACTTTGGATCCGAGAAATACACTAAGATATAAGAATATGATATAAAATGCATACCTTTTATGATTTTTACCTTTTCATCCAAATGAGACTAAATAATATCATAATCAATAAACATGTTAGTCTCACAATTGTATTTGTCATTATATCCAAACCCATTTGTCATTATCATATCCAAATGAGACTATACAATATTATTGTTAATAATAAAGTTGGTTTTGCAATTATATTTGTCATTATCACCAAAACCAACTTAATGGGGCTTGAACTTACACACGTTGGTGCACGTCCACGGGTACTTCCTCGACTTGGCAGCTCCGCTGTCATGTTGATGATGCAAATGCCCTTAAATGGCGCACCCTAGATGCCCTCCAGCCATGCTACCATGTTCACGCCAGTGGCCAACACATCCTGTGAACTAATGTTGTCCACCACGGGCACGGCGTTGGGGTTGTACTTGCCTTCCGGGTGTGACATATAGTTGCCTGTTATCTAGAACACCTACTTCATTGTGTTTAGGCTCATCCCACGCACGAACACGTCCTTCACGTATGCACCGTGCCCCACCGTCATCTTGATGCGCACGCCGACTTCGAGTTGATTGTCATGATTTCCTCCGCGCATGTCCTGGATACCACCCGACATCTCGCTCCCCACGCGATCACCGCGCTTGTCAGGGAGAAGCACGTTAACCTCTGGATCACGATGTGCTGGCTTGGCATGCTGTACATGATGCCATACTTATCCCACCCGCTCTTGATCGCCATCCAGTTGTCGCCACTAGACATGATGTAGTAGTCCTCGATTAGGATGTGCGAGCACAAATCACTTATTTTGTTTATAATTTTATCCTTTTAGAGATTCTACTACTAATAGTATATGTGATAGTATGACTTAATTCTAATTAATTTTAACTATTGAATTGTAAAGATTAAATATCTCGTATTTATTTTCAGATACCGTAAAAGAGCTCTAGAAACTAAGGGTGCTCGAAGAAAAAAGTTTGAACATTGACTTCACGATTTTACTTCTTATGCATCGACATTTGTTGTTGATATGCTAGGGAACCGTCTGTTAAATCAATTGGCGAAGACGTGTCTGTGTGTGACTTCATACTATACTGTTCAAATTTTGGTTGTACAACTTTTTAAATACATGTGTACATCTAGGGGTGGAAAACGGTAACGGATAATTCGTTTTATCCGATATTCGTATCCGAGAAAACGCGAATGTGATAAGCAAAATCCGTATTCAAAAATGTTCATATCCGTATTCAAGAATATTCGTATCTGTATTTGAGAATATTCGTATTTGCATTCGTATTCGAGAATATTCGTATCCGTATTTTATTCGAGACTATTCGATTCGTATTCGATCCGTTTCTAGAACTTATGAAAAATCGGTATGAATTTTATGACTCAAAATTTGAATTTAAGCGGTTTAAAACTGGTAGCTGGTCAAAAATCGATGAAAAATTAGCAAACCCGCTAGGAATCCGTTTTATCCGATATTCGTATCCGAGAAAATCCGTATTCAAAAATATCCGTATTCATATTCTAGAATATTCGTATCTGTATTTGAGAATATTCAAATTTGTATTCGTATTCGTTTTAAAAATATGGATTCGTATTCGTATTTGAGACTATTTGATCGTATCCGATCCGTTTCCACCCCGATGTACATCAATGAGAAAGTATACGATTATGTGTACGTCAATGAGAAAGTATATGCGTAGGTTCCATGATGTCAAGGACTTATCCATGACTCTGCAAGGTTTTCTTGTGGTTTATGGCTTATTTTTTCACTATTTGGTACTATAACTGGTTTATTTTGCACTATACCTACCGATGACTTTTTTTATCATAATTAAAATTTAAAAATAGAAAAAAAAACATGTTAGGAATATGAAAGAAAAAAGGCAAAAAGCCCAAAAAAGACGAAAATAAAAAACTAGAAGCCAGAAACCAAAAGCTAAAGCCCAAACGAGCGGGACATCTGATATGTGAGCATGCACTATTATTAGGGATGGAAACGGATTGGATACGATCGAATAGTCTCAAATATGAATACGAATCCATATTTTTTTAAAATGAATATGAATTCGAATATCCTCGAATACAAATATGAATCAAATGTCGTAATAGATATAAATTCGAATCGAACATGTACTTAATTCGGTCGAATACAAATATCCTCCTACAACTTATGTAATAAATCTTGGTGGAATAAATTTCTAATGGTTTTGTCAATTTTTGACTGGTTATCGAAACTGTTACTAGTTTCAAACCCAAATTCAAATTTCAAATCACAAAATTCATCCAGATTTTCCCAAAATTTCCACTTGGCCGCTGGGCTGGGCCGACTGGCCGATAGGCATAGGAAACAGATCGAATACAAATCAAATAGTCTCGAATACAAATACGAATATTATCAAATATGAATGCAAGTACGAATATTCTTGAATACGAATATGAATATTCTCGAATACAGAATATGAATATTTTCGAATATGGATTTTGCTTATCACATTCATGTTTTCTCGGATACAAATATTGGATAAAAATGGATTATCCTTTATCGTTTCCTACCCTAACTATTATAGTCTAAAAGAACTCTGTCTAGGAGTGGTAGATACCTAAACCATGACATAATCTGTTAACCATGACTGGACACATCTAAATTTGTACAAATCCATGTAGATGTCAATAGTTGAAGTCTTTTCTCATTTTTTCAAAAGCGACCCTCAACTTTTATTTCCATCCACAACTAGTCTTGTCGTCACTCCTGAACCTGCTCCCTTATGCAAGCCACTGTCTAAAATGGTCGCAATTCACAAGTTTGCATCCTATCCTTTGCCACCACCACCTCCGTCTGATGTTAACATCATTTGCCCACCATCGGTGCCCTCCTACGAAGATTCAAATTTAAATTATGTGCTATGATAAAAGAGAGAGAGAGAGAGAGAGATTCTCCACAAAATTGTGAATTCAATCGAAATTAAAAACGCCCATGTGCAAGAATTAGTAAGAATTAGTATCGATTTGTAATAATATCTCCCTCTCGATGCTACCACCATGTAGGCTATCTTTTGGTACCTGATTTCCCTCACTTACCAAATATATTTGGGATTGTTGATTGCATTTGTATATGCATGCCATGCCTGGATATCGGGGGTATGTGTCTAAGGCTCCCAACCACAATACAGGTGACAAAGCACCGTGAGCCCTAGGATAGTTTTTTGGACTACGGCTAATGGCTTTTGGCTATAGCGTGAGCGCTTGTGCAAATGAGCCAAATACGGATAAGATGATAGGCCCCTTCAAAAAGCTATCCCGATAAAATGTTTTGAAAAAAGGGTAAAGAACTCGTCTCATTTATTTATTCAAGTGAAACCATAAACTGAAAAGAAAGGGCCATAGTCATGGTCATTAGTGTTGGGAAGGGTTTAGCAGGCCAATGATTGCGCAATGGTGAGGTGACAACCGGTGGGGTGGTTGGTGAGGTGATGGGAGGGCTGACAGTAGCGATAGGGTCATAGGGATAGTGACAAAGATAAGGACGGTAACCATTAGCCACAATTGAGTGCCGACAGAACTAGGACATGGATGAGATGATGACTTATGATAAGAAGATAGAAAAGGGTTGCACAGGTGATGGATAAAGATGGTGGTGATGGTCCTAGAGAGGTACCGAGGGCATCAAATCTTTCTTGTTAGGGTTTGCTCAAATCTCGAGGGAATTGGTCTAGTGGCTCAAAATATACATTAGTTAGCAAAACATGTACTTAAAGTCTAAGAGGAATTCGCAAATATTCAGTGGTATATAAGGAATTAATCTTCAAGTCTAATAGATCAATTTTCCTTTTTGAAAATATGTCTGGTGATATTTTATCTAAATTAAAGTGGCTATGTAGATGTACGATCTCCTAAACAAATATTCAGATTAACCATGAAAAAATAATAAAGACACATATTTTTGTCAAAGAATAATACTACAATTTTGCAAGTTTCTTTATAGCTCCTATATGTAATTGCTTCAAATTTGAAGCATAAATGAAACATAGTCCAAATCATCTTAAACGTCCAAAATAGAGCAGACTGCCCCGTTCAATTCGGCTATGGCTGATGGCTCTTGGCTACGGTTATGTCTTTTGGCTAAAACTGGCACTGTAGTGGCTGAAAGAAGCCACACTAAAACTAGGGGTATTCATATTGACTGTTGGCTTTTGGCTGAGCTGATTTGAGAAGTATTGTATTTGGCACTCTAGCAAGTGGTATAGAGAGAAACCATTGAATTACATTGGTTTAAACTTGACATACAAATTGGATTACAAACATTACACATGACACTTGGCCATTTACAATGCACAACAAATGAAATTTCTAGAACACTACCTACATCAAGTCACCAAAGACGTTGCAATATCATCACGTGCCATGTCAATATGAACAAGGTCTGCGCCATCTGGACTGTGTGGTACAACGTCTTCCCCATGATCTGTATTTCTTGCATCTTAACCTTCTAAGTTAGCAAAATCTCTATCGCAAAGCACTATCCAAAATAAAGTTATGCAATGCTATCATCACAACAATTATTGTCTTTCGCTTTCATGCGATGTAGCTAGGAATGTTGTTTAGTATACGCCACTTCATCTTCCCTATGCCAAATGCATGCTCGATGACATTGCAAAGGGATGAGTAATGATAGTTATAGACCTCCTGCATCCTGGTGGGGTGACTACCATTTTGGAACTCTAGCAAATGGTACCTTTGGTTCCAATAAGGAGCTAGATACCCTGGCTGTTTGTATACCTCTAGTCTACAAGGTAGTATTTGTCTGTAAGAACCATATAAGAAATGTCACTTGTGTTGGTATATAAGTACAATAATACATGAAATTTTGTACATACAACACCGTACCTGCAGGTGGATAGGGAAACTAGTCTTTGTGTTTTATCAGAGTTTCCTATAGTACATGTGTGTCATGCACAGACCTAGACACCTTGGCACACACAAAAGTGAACCTCGCATCGAAGTCACACACTGCAAGCACATTGTCTAGTATACTAGTGCATGTTGAAATGCCTAGTGCACTCCTCAAATGGAATTGTCACTTGCACATGGGCCCCATCAAGTGCCTTAATGCAATTACGAAAGTATGGATAAAATCTACATTGCATCAGCCGATGATGCACACTTTGGAATGTTGGATCAACAGGTCTAATGTTCGCACCAGCCAACTTGTAAACACACTTAAGGACATGTGAGAACTTGCTACTGATAATTCCTACTAAGTGATCAAGTGGTTAACAACCTGCCTGTTAGACTGTAGAGTTCCACATATCCACAAGAACAATGCCAGTGCTTCTTTATAACAAACCTCTCTACTAGACTATAGGCCATAGTTGTTAATAAGAGTGTCGTGTAGGTTATCAAACATTGGCGTGTGCATTCTGAAAATATTATAGCATCGCTGATTGCAGGCGAGTTGCTCTTCCACCCATTGAATCTCTATCATGACAGGAATTCTAGGTGGTGGCCTAGATGATGATGAGGCATTATCATCGAGGTAGGTGAAGCTGGCATATGCCAGCAACATGATGGAGCCACTGGAAGCTTCGTTGTCATCATCTCTAGTTGTATCGCCTCTCTAGCTCATAAGCACTGTATGAAATGAATCGCCGATTGCCATCCATTTCTCGAATAGTACCACTCAGCCAAACACACCCATTCAGTTCATGTAATGTGCAAATCAATCAAATGACACAGCCAAATAGAGTGCATGCCATTAGAAAATCAATCTAGTTCATGCAATGTAAGGAAACAACTCAAATGAAAAGCCATAACTCAAATTCACAACATAATAAAATGATCGAAACACAATAGCAACTTTGGTCATGGTTGGTCCTTCAATCGCTCCCATGTCCTTCTAACCTAGCAAATATGTCCCTCAATCGTCTTCATGGTGAGGAAGTTGCCACGGAACTTTTTTAATGAAGAGACGGCTTGCATCGTAGTGCTCGTCGGTGTCCTCTCCAGCTCTCGCCTCCTCCGCTAGGTTCATCAGCTGTGCCATTTCTTCCCAAGCTGAATCATGCATGGGAAGTGGCGCACACACTAGACGCACATGTATAGGTTATGTGTGTCTTCTCATAGAGATCCATGAGGCACTTTAGCTAGACATCCCTGTTGATGGACTTGCCCTTCTTGCCGTCGGAGGAAGTTGGTGACAACAGGTGCGAATGCTTGCCTTTGGAAGCCTTAGATGGTCCAGAGTTGTCATAGCGCACTTCGGCTAAACATTGTCCTCCTCAACGGACTCCCACTGGTCAGCACCAGGCATGAACAAGTGCTTGTTCGTGTAGGTTACGATGTCGAACATGACGTCCATCATCTCGTTTTGAAGGGGAGCATTCTTGAACTTTAGCATGGAGCCCTTGCCCTTGGAAAAATTGAAAACAAAGAAAAAGGTAACTCAGTGATGGTCGTCGTTTGGAGAGGGAGCATGCAAGAGTAGAGCAAATTAAACCAAGCACACTTACCACTGATGCTTGTGCCCACCACAGGTTGTCGGCAAGTCTAGATAAACACCAACTCCAGAGTCGCATAGTTTCAAGGTCTCCCAAGTTGCATATTCCCATTTAAGGCTATCCCACGTGTTCTTCATTCCCATCCGGTTAGTGCATTTGGTAAATTTCTAGCACATATTGTTGTAACCTTTCATGTTGATACAACCAATGCTGGTTGTTTGCAGCAACCTCCTGAACACAAATCTTCAAGAAAATGTGGGTTGCCTCCATGTTTGAGCTTACGATGACTTGTCCACCTACATCCATGACCTATGCGGAACAATGAAATGCGAAAAAGAAATGAATACATCATGCACCAAAGGAATGTTGGGGGATTGATGCGCACTTCAACAAAGAAAGCAACCACACGATCACACTTCAAGAAGAACATGCAAGAAATGTGAATCGAGATGCCGAATAGATACTATATTGATGTATCCTGAACTGGAGAGGAAGGTGCTAGTCAAATTGGAGATGATGGCAGTGACAACAGTGCAGGTGGGTCTGGTGCGTACGGAGGGCACAGAGGTGGAGACGAAGGACCAGGTGGAACCAGAGTAGATGGCGATGACGAAGGTGCAGGTGGAGAGGACTATGGATGGTGAGCATGGAGGCGGAGAAGACTAGAGAGAGGAAGCCGCTTGGCCGGATCCATAAGGGGCGGGTTAGACGAAGCCGGAGAGGATGGCAATGAGGGAGGCACCAACGGATCCAGAGAGGTGGGGATCGAAGTCTTGGGAGACGATGGTGGAGAGGAAATTAGAGATGAATCCAGAGAAGAGGGGGACCACAGACCATGGGAGGAAGATAGCGAAGTTATATGGGCACGAACGTTGGTGGCCATGGCCAGATTGAAAGCGGGGGAGACTGGGAGCGAGAAGGAGAGCAACATAAAGGAGAAAGTGAGCGAGTGAGTGCGGGAATGAAGGATGGATTGTCGGTGCCGTGAGTTATTTGATCCATGATAAGGCACTACAATAACAGCCAAAAAGCACTTTTGGGAAGCTTCTTTAAAAGCCAACACATTTAAAAGATGGAAGCCGAAGATATGTGACGGCTTTGGCTTCTAGTTTCTGGCTTTCAGAAGCCGGAAGATGAATCGAACACCTGGCTTCTAGAAGTGGCTTCTCCACAATTGTCACGCCACGTCGCACTGCCACACGATCAATCACTGATCGACGATGCCACCATGCAGTCCACCACCGCCATGAGCTCCGCCTCTACGTAAGTCATGGCCCGGGCATCCTCCTTCTTCCTGCCATTGTCCTCCTCCCCCGAGCCGAGGAGCTCACAGTAGCGACACAAAGCACTAGGGGAGCACTCTTGGTGGCGCCCTCCTTGCTGGCTCCCAGGAGGACGGTGTGGCGCATGGCAAAGTAGATGCTTTCCGGGGCACAGATGCCCATCACGGAGTCAAGCTTGGCATCCACCTTGGCGATCAGTGAGGTCTAGTAATGATGTAGGTCAAACGAAGGGGAGTCGGTGGGAGCAGTCACAGGAAGCCCAAATAGGAGGAAGTAGTTGGATTTGGAGGTAAAGGGGAGCTTCGAGGGGGAGGGAGACAAAGATAGACGAGAGGACCATGGTGAGATTGGGTTCGATGTGGTTTCTAGGTTTTAGGGGTGACTAATGACCAGGTGAGGTCTAAAGGTTTGGTTTTTCCGCACTACCTTGAAGATGAAAAACCGAAAATGCTACAAAATAAACTTGTACCATTTTTTCCTTGCATCTCCTTTAACATGAAATCCAAAAGCTCTAGCCATCATTTGCTAAATTAGCTCAGCCAAAAGCCAAAAACTCTAGCTGAATCAGACACCTCCTATTTTTAGCCGCTTCTACTTTTAGCCATTACTATTCTAAAGCTAAAAGCTCTATCTAAAACTTAGAAGCTCTAGATATTTCTAACCCACCCTATATTGAAATGACACAAAACATCTTTCATTCGAACCCCAAGCTGCCTAACTTAAAAGGGTAGCATTTATAAAGGTTATTTTCTTTTCGACAGTGGCTAACGGCTGATGGTTGCGACTAACGGTTTTTGATTCTAATACAAATGTTTCTATTAATAAATAGAATGCCCAATAAACCGCTTACACCGAAAAGAAATGAGCCAAAATCCCAACGGGAAGCATCCCATCTCTTTTCTTCCCCTCTCCCGCGAAACCCTAGCCCATCGCCCCCCTCCCCCCCACCCCACCTCGCCGGAACCCTAGGAACTCGCCGGAGCATCGCGGCGGCGGCGGCGGAGATGAGTTCCCAGAAGAAGCGCTCGACGAGGATCGAGCCGTTCAGGCACCGGGTGGAGACCGACCCCAAGTTCTTCGACAAGTCGTGGAGGAAGCTCGACGACGCTATCCGCGAGATCTACAACCACAACGCCAGCGGCCTCTCCTTCGAGGAGCTCTACAGGTTTACATTACGCTCAACTCCGCGCGAGATTTCTACCCCAACCCTTGTTTTTGTCGATTTTTCCCTGTTAGTTTGGGTGGGCTGTATGATCGTGTATGGGAAGCGGATGACCGAGGAAAGCGCGAGATTTTGATCAACTTGGGTGCTGCTTCGCGTTCCCTAACTTTGTAATTTTTTTTATTTCTGTGCGATTGCGCATGTGAGATGGCAATGCGTGAATACTTCGGAATATGTTTATTAATGGGGTCTTACTGATGGATTTTAGGACAGTGCCTATATTCGTGATTTGTTATTATGAGATTGGGATCATATTGTAATGATTGATGCTTGCTTATAGCTGTAGAGGTAACACACTCCTGTGGTGAAAGTGCGGATTTTTAAGATTGTAAATATGCAAAACTAATTAGCCTTTGGTAGAATTAATTACTTTCTTTGTATACTATCAAATACTTAGAACATTTAGTTTGGAAGATTGCATCTATTGTTTGTTGACCTCGTGGTTCCTAACACTTCCCTTCATCAGTGATTTATTTGCTGGTGCGTTGGATTCTTAAGTTGTAATGTCGCATTTACTGGTTCACGGATGTTTTGATAGCCAGATTTATAACTGTAGTATCATGGACGTTTTGATGTTGCAAACTGTGTAAGAGGTTTTGAGAAAGTGGCAAATACATTATTGATGCTGTAGACTATAATTTCTGCCAAATTATGACACACCTCACAAGTTATCATACTCTGCCTATTACTTATAGGGAGCTTCATCTCCATGATTAATTCTCTTCACCTGTGACTTTTGTGTGCTTATTACACATTAGTTTGTATATATAAAAAAAAGGCCTTGAACACAAGATAGCTAAACAGTATTAGAACAGTTCTTCTGTAAGTTTCCCTGTAAAAAAAATGATAGTGAAAAGAAGAGATTCTTGATGAGGAGTACAACTATAGTTCTTCTGTATGTTTTGTCTGTGGAAACTTCTTCCCATTCTTTTGTGAGTCTTCTTGATAGTGCTGCCGCTAAAACAAAACATAGTCAGCCATGTAGGAACTGGGCTGTTGCAACTTGCAAGTACCTTTAATTTGTGCAATGAAGCTCTATACATGTTGTTGTGGGCCTTTTGTCAATGTGTATGCTAAGAAAAGCATAATAAATAAAAAATTATAAAATAAACAAGGACCAACATCCCCGTTTGTCCGCAGGTGATGTTTTTGTCTCTCAAATGGTTTTTTTGGAAATATTTTTGTTCATATTGTTAACTGTTATCTTGTTTAAAAGCACTTGCCTTCTGATGGTCCAGAACATAATATTCCGCTTACATTCTGGCAGGACTGCATATAACATGGTACTTCACAAGCATGGTCCGAAGCTCTATGATAAACTCACAGAAAACATGAAAGAGCACCTGCAAGAAGTGCGCAGATCAATAGAGGCTGCTCAAGGTGGTTTGTTCTTGGAAGAGTTGCAGAGAAAATGGGATGATCATAACAAGGCATTGCAAATGATCAGAGACATCCTGATGTACATGGACAGGACATTTATTCCCACCAATAAAAAGACACCCGTCTTTGATCTTGGATTGGAACTGTGGAGAGATACCATTGTTCGATCTGCCAAGATTCAGGGGAGGTTGTTTGACACCCTTCTTGATCTCATACATAGAGAAAGGATGGGGGAGGTGATAAATAGATCCTTGATGAGGAGTACAACTAAAATGCTGATGGATCTAGGATATTCTGTTTATCAGGATGATTTCGAAAGGCCATTCCTTGAAGTGTCTGCTAGTTTCTACAGTGGTGAGTCTCAGCAATTCATTGAGTGCTGTGCTTGTGGCGAGTATCTCAAGAAGGCTCAGAGGCGGCTCGATGAAGAATCAGAGCGCGTTTCACAGTATATGGATGCCAAAACTGATGAGAAAATAACTGCTGTTGTGGTGAAAGAGATGCTTGCAAATCACATGCAGAGGTTGATTCTTATGGAGAACTCAGGACTTGTGAATATGCTTGTTGAAGACAAGTATGAAGACCTGACAAGGATGTACAATTTGTTTCTACGTGTTCCTGATGGGCACTCAACAATCAAATCTGTGATGACTTCTCACATTAAGGAAACTGGAAAGAATTTGGTTACCGATCCGGAGAGACTGAAGGACCCTGTTGATTTTGTTCAGCGGCTTCTAATTGAGAAGGATAAGTACGACAATATCATTAACATTTCATTTGGCAATGACAAGAGTTTCCAGAATGCTCTTAATTCCTCCTTTGAGAACTTCATCAACTTAAACAACAGATCCCCTGAGTTCATATCATTGTATGTTGATGACAAACTGCGGAAAGGGGTGAAAGAGGCCAATGAGGAGGATGTTGAGACTGTCCTGGATAAAGTGATGATGCTGTTTAGGTACTTGCAAGAAAAGGATTTGTTTGAAAAGTATTACAAGCAACACTTGGCCAAGCGACTTCTTTCTGGGAAAGCTGCTTCTGACGATTCTGAGAGGAGTATGCTTGTGAAGCTGAAGACAGAATGTGGATATCAGTTCACTTCAAAATTGGAAGGCATGTTCACTGATTTGAAAACCTCTCAGGATACTACACAAGGGTTTTATGCTGCTAGTTCTTCTGATATGGGAGATGCCCCGCAATATCTGTCCAGATACTCACCACTGGGTCTTGGCCAACACAACCATGCAGCACCTGCAACCTTCCTCCTGAAATACTCTCTGTGTCTGAGAAGTTTCGGGCTTACTACCTTGGTACCCACAATGGGAGGAGACTGACATGGCAAACAAATATGGGGACTGCTGACATCAAAGCAACATTTGGAAACGGCCTCAGCAAGCATGAGCTGAACGTCTCGACCTACCAGATGTGTGTACTTATGCTGTTTAACTCAGCATATTGTTTGACTTACCGTGATATTGAGCAGGCTACAGCAATACCATCTGTAGACCTGAAGCGATGCCTTCAATCTCTTGCTCTTGTGAAGGGTAAGAATGTTTTGCGAAAGGAGCCCATGAGCAGGGACATATCTGACGATGACAGTTTCTACGTCAATGATAAATTCACAAACAAGCTGTTCAAGGTCAAGATTGGCACTGTGGCGGCACAAAAGGAGTCAGAGCCAGAAAAGATGGAGACCCGGCAGAGAGTTGAGGAAGACAGGAAACCTCAGATTGAGGCCGCTATCGTGAGAATCATGAAGTCCAGGAGAGTGCTTGACCACAACAGCATAGTGACAGAGGTGACAAAGCAGCTCCAGTCCCGTTTCTTGCCAAACCCTGTCGTGATAAAGAAAAGAATCGAGTCTCTAATTGAGCGTGAATTCCTGGAGAGGGACAAGGCGGACAGGAAACTGTACCGGTACCTTGCGTAAAATTTCTTGTTTTCGAATTCCTCACGCTGTCCATAAACAGACGATCTATGTACTAATGCCCATGCACTTCCGCTTGAACTAAGTTTTGCCGCATGATGGAGGTCCCTTGCTAATGTTCGTTTACATGCCAATGATAGAATCTTGTTGCCCATTCTTTCGTGATTGCTTCAGAATGGCGGTTTCGTGCTTGTCTTGTGTAGCTACTCCGTTTTGGTACCCATCCAGACCGTCTTTTTTCTGGTCTGATGGATGGTTTGTTCTCACTGAACTTGCATGCTTTATATACTCATGGGCCATGACTAGCTGCATGGCTTCCAGAAGAGTTCATCTCTGCCGCATGCATCGTGAATAATGCAGCCTGAACTCAGCAAAATCTGTAAACTTTGCTTTTAGGCCCAAGTTTGGAATGCTGGAATTTTTTTCTATTTCCTATCCCGCAAGAATTGAACTGATTTTTGTGAAATTGTAGGACCGGTATAGCAACGAAGGGGTGAATGATACCTTTTAATTTTCTTCTAAGTATTCATCAATTCTTCACTGTAATAGTCATGAGAAGTTACGAAGATTAAGAACTCAAAAAATCCAAAAAATATCAGTGTTACAGTAATTTTAGCCAGTGAACACTAAAAAAACAACGCTATTTCAAATATAAAAAAATATATGAAACTTTTGAACTGTGGATCTATAATCTTGAAACTTAAACAAAGGCTGGATAGTGATCTTAAAAACTTATCATAACCAAAAAAACCTTGAAAGAACTTATGTATGCTTTTCAAAACATATAAATCAGAATCAATTAAGTTCTTAACTTTGATCCAACTTGATCTTTTTAGTTTCTCCTTAACCTAAACTACTCTTCTAAGCATCGCGGTTTTTTCAAGATAGTTTCTAGTATTTTGGTCAACTTACCAAAACATCATTTCTTGACCCGGTCTTCATTTCCATTGTGCTTACCACGTGTAGATACATCATTGGCTTACCTTGCGTGGTGTAACATTCTAAAATTCTAATTACTAATTGAATTGTATTCAAATCATTGTTTCCTGCATTTTGATGGCTTTTCAAAAATTTTGAGCATTTATTAAAAGCTTTTCTAATTTTTAGCAGATAAAAATGATTTTCTAAAATTAATAAAATTATTAACAGAGGCTAGAGATAATTTAATTGAGTTATCTATTACAAGTGCATGAAAAATATTTTTGGTTTAATTTTGAACCTTCTTTGCATTTTTGAAAAACTAAAAATCATACGTAAAAGGTTGCATCAACCATTTAATTTTTAAGAAAAACTGTGAGGCGGTAAATGGTAGGATTAAATTTTATTAAAAAGTAAACTAATCTGGGAGCAACATGAAATCATATTGTACCGACTTCATTTATATCAGCAAAAACTGCATGTGAGTTTTGGTTACTCTGTAATCTCTCACACAAACAACCCAAAAGCCAAAAGCCACAGCCAAAAATCATAAGTCTCAACAAAAAGAACAGGCCCTCAATCATATGAATCTCATCTTCCATGGCTTTTACCCAATTCTGGTGCTTTTCTGCTTTTTCGAAAATTTGTAGTCTAACAACAGAGAAAGCACATGACTTATAAATTTCTACCAGATTCCTTACTCGACGTGGAGCTGATTCTAATGTACTCAACTGCTCATCAGCACTCGGGCTTGAGCTAGAACTCAAACTTGATTTATCTTGACTTAGAGCATCACGTTGCTCCTCTTGCTCAACTGAAACTTGCGATTGGCCTAGTGAGATAACCGTTGTTGGTATCAACTGATTCTTTTGAATCTTAGCTGTTTCCCAATCCTAGGAAGCCTTTCTCATCAAAGATCACATCTCTACTGATAATGATCTTCTTCTTTTCTAAGTGATAAAGCCAATATCCTTTAGTGCCATCATCATAGCTAACAAATATACAATGAACACTCTTATCATCAAATTTAACTTGCCTTTGAGTTGGTACTTGGGCATAACAAATAGAACCAAACACCTTCATATAACTAATTACTGGCTTCTGACCATACCATTCTTCAAATGATGTGTGATTTAGAATATAAATTGTTGTACTCACAGCTTTTGCCCAAAATGATTTAGGCACACATTTCTCTTTTAACATAGAATTCACCATATCATCAATTGTGCGATTTTTCTTTCGGCAACACCATTTTGCTGAAGACTGTAGGCTACTGTCAATTGCCTTCGAATATTAGTATCATCACAATATTTCTCAAATTCTTTTGAGATATACTCTTCACCTTGATCACTACGAAGTACTTTAATTTTTCGGTTGCTTTGATTTTCCACCATAGCCTTGAATTTCTTAAACACTTCAAGTGCATGTGATCGATCTTTTAGAAAATAAATCCATGTCATCCTTGTATAATCGTTAAAAAAGTGATAAAATACCAATTCTTGCCTTTTTACATAGCTGGTATTTTTCCAACAATATCACTATGCACCAATTCCAAAGGTGCATGTATGTGGAAAAGATGCCCGAATTTGTTTGTCGAAAATACAACCTTCACATGGATTAGATTTTAAATTAATAAATGGTAAACCATGTACCATAACTTTGGTTCTAAGTAGCTTCAAGGCTTTGTAATTGAGATGGCCAAATCTCTTGTGTCATAATTCAGAGCTATCGCCAACCTCACTTCGTAAAGCTAATTGAGTGGGGTAACCCATTTTTAGTAAAAAAAATTCCTATTTTTCTCCATATCCACCTTTGCTATAAGGTGATTCCCATTCTTGCAATCCAGTATCTTGCAAGAGAAATCTTCAAAATGAACATCATACCTATATTCTAGTAGTTGCCCAACACTTAACAAATTTTGCTTTAAATCGGGTACCAATAAATCATCTCGAATAAATTTTTGATCATCTTCCATTTGGACATCTATACAACCCTTACCTTCAGATCGAGCTAAAGAACCATTTCTCATGTGAATCTCCACCTGATATGATGAGTCAACATAACGAAATATATCCCGATTGGAAAACATATGGTTTGTGCAAACACTATCAACAATCCAAGTATCTTCCTTTTCATCTTGGACAATTTGGCTTAAATAAACTGCCTCATTTGAAATATCCTTTTCTTTTAAGAAATTTGTCTGATTATTATATCTGAATCTACAATATTTGGCAATACGACATTGTCTTTTGCATTTATCGTAAGTCATCTTCTTCCAACACCTATCTGTAGTGTGACTGGACTTTTTGCAAATATCACACCAAAAGTTCGAACTAGCCATACCTTTTTCTCTTTTATCTTCGGCCAACTTCTTTTGCACATCTTTCCTTGGATCACCTCTTCTTTGATAATTTTCACTATTTTTTAAGTTATGGGATTTAAAAATTAGCTTTGATGGAAGGTCAAATAAACACAGGAGAGACTTTTTCTTTCCGGCGATGTATGCCCTTTCCTTTTCTCTGTTCTATTCACTTGCAACGCCTCTAATTGCTTACAAGAAGTGCATGGCTTAAATAAGCCTTACGCATGCACTAAGTCGACTAATAATTGGTACCTATTCTCACGCCACTGTCCGAATCTTCTCCATGATTCGGACGACTAGCACTCTGAGCACCATCCGAAAGACTCGACCACGCCGCTCGACCACGACTTCTCGACCACACATTGTCGATCACTTCACCGACCACGGCTGTAACTTACGACTACTGTGCTACAATCACTGTCGACCTACGACTACTACTACAATACTCTTATGAGTACCAAATGCTATAGTACTACGAGTACCGACTGCATTGACACACAACTACGACCACTGCGCAGTTCGACTTACAATTATGACCACAGCGCAGCTATGACTTACGACCATTGCATAACTACTGCAGAGCGGTAGTACCGGAAGTTACAACGGCGGTAGTACCGCGCTGACTTTCCAACGGTCACTGCAGAGCCTCTGACATAGCCGTTTTGTTGCGTTAGATAGGGAAGCGGTAGTTCCGGCCTCAGACCAGCGGTAGTTCCGCTCACCATGAATTTTTCTGGAATTTATTCCAAACGGCTAGTTTTGGTTAGTGAAGGGTATAAATATCCGTACCACTGCTCAAGGACAGTAACAAGACACCCATTGAACATTTCTTGAGCATAGAGCATTCACTCCACCCTTAGTTTATACATTGAGCATTAAATTTGAGGTGGTTGGGCAAATTAGTGCATTGCATTCATTAGTTGATCCTTGGCACTCATTTGCAAATCAAGTGAAACCCTGATTTGTTACTCTTGGTGCTTGCCGGCACATGAACGATTGGGCAGAGGATTGATCGGTGATCTTCTCAAAGGAGATTGTGAGAAGACCCAACGTTCGTGTGAAGGTTGGAGCTCACCTACCCGAAGCGGGGAAGAGCTACCACTAGTGATCGAGATGCTTCGGCTTAATTCATGGAGCCGGTCCGATATATTTGGGCTAACCTCAACGTGGATTAAGGGAAACCGGCAAGTTTCCGAACACCACGGTAAAAATATCGATTGTGTACATCTCTTACTTGTTTTCTTTCTAGCTCTTATTCATTGACATTATTGTGATCATTTATTTGTTTTAGAGCTAGCTTTGGTATCTCTTGTCTAGAATTGTGTAGGGTTAATTGCTTTACATTCTTACCATTGAAATTGTAGAGAATTAATTAAGTAGATAAGAAAAATTTTAAAACCTCCTATTCACCCCCTTTAGTTGGTATCCTTGATCCTACACACACCTTCTCCTCCTCAGCGCCACCACCAATTCCTTCCTCGTACGGCAGTGTCTGGTCGCAGTCTCCTAACTTCCCTCAGCAGCGTCGCATCCCCTTATCGTCGCCTCCCTAACGCATTTGCTCACCGTCTCGTCTCCCCATCTGCTCGCCGCTGCCTACCCACCTCCACCTCCTGCAATTGCCGCCTCCTTCTTCTCCGAACCCTTGTGTCGCGCCTCCTCCTCCTTGGCGTCGCCACCAATTCCTTCCCCACACGGCAGCATTTGGTCGCAGTCCCCCAACTTTCCCAGGGCGCTGCCACCAATTCCATCTCCCATCACCCCTCCAACCAGCGGCACGTCGCTCGACGACAGTGGTCGGTGGATCGAAGAGAATGGTGCTCGACGACAGCGACCAGTGGATCAAAGAGAAGGGCACTCGGCGATGGCGGTAGATTCCTCTTACTACGCCCGCCCACGAGGCTCTCCCCTGCCCCCGCTGCCCAGCGGTCGCTCACCTGGTGAGCCTTTCTATCTCCTCCTGTTCTTCGCTCGGAGCCTGTCGCGCTATCTAGCAATTTTAGATCTCCCAAGCTGGTCGTCGAAGTCAGTGCCGTGGTCGAATGGGACCGTGGTCGAGGGGTCATGGCCAAAGTCGAGGGTCCGTGGTCAAAGTCGAAGCCGTGGTTGAAGGAGGCCGTGGCCGAAGTCAAAGATCCATGGTCGAAGTCGAAACCGTGGTCGAAGTTGAGGGGCCATGGTCGAAGTCCAAGTCATGATCGAAGGGGGCAGTGGTCGAAGTCGAAGGGCTATGAACGAAGTCAGTCCGCGATCGAAGTTGAAGGGCTATGGTTGAAGTCAGGCCGTAGTCGAAGTCGAAAGGTCATGGTTGAAGTTCAAACCGTGATCGAAGGGAACAGTGGCAGTGGTCGAAGTCGAAGGACCGTGGATGAAGTCAGTCCGCGGTCGAAGTCGAAGGGCCGTGATCGAAGTCGAAGGGTCATGGTTGAAATCCAAACTATGGTCGAAGTCGGGGCCAGCGGCCACCGCCAGATGTCGGCGATCGCCGCGCTCCCGACCTCGCATGCGTGCGCACACGCCGCATGCCGAGAGGAGAAGGACCGACGAGGCGGTGAGGGCGCCGATTCTTCTGGAGGAGGATGTGGCAGCACACGCGCGCGCGGCATCTCGAGAAGCGCTCGTGGGCGCGAGAGAGACCAGACGACATATGGGGGTGATCGGTATGGCTGAAAAGCTCATGGCTTATGGCTGAAAACATCAGTTTGGTGAAAAAAGCACTGGTGATAGAGGCTTATTTAGCATAATTAAATTTAAAAATGTAAAAATATAAAAAATATGTTAGCCTATTACGTATAATACAAACAAATACGGGGAAAAAAAGAACCGGCAAAAAAGCTCAACAAAAAACCAAAAATTCAAAAAAAGACAAAACTTATAAATAGTACCAAATAAGCCATGAGCACTGTTCATAAGCCACACCGATCGCAGCTAGGGTCGAACGAGCCGAGCCGAGCCGCTCGAGCCGTGCTCGGCGAGCTCGCTCAAAGTCGCGCTCGGCTCGGCTGCGTTGAACGAAGCTACGCGAGAGGCTCGGCTCGGCTTGATCGTCGGCCGAGCGGCCGCGAGCCCAACGAGCCAAAACGACTCGCCACGCGGACCGAGCCAAAACGGCTCACACAGATGCCATCGAGCCAAAACGGCTTGAACAAGCCATTTTGGCTTGAACAAGCCAAAATGGCTTGAACAAGCTTGAACAAGCCATTTTGGCTTGAAGAAGCCGAAGCTCCTGCTCCTCGCGACCTCCTCCTGGCCGACGCCGCGCGCGTCGGAGCGCTTGAGCGCGGGCGGCTGCTCGCCGCCGGGAAGGTGTGGAGGAGGGTTCGACTTGGAGCTTCCAGCCACGCCGCCGGCGCTCCTCGCCGAGCTCGCGAGCGCCCCTGCGTCGCCATCGTCCGCCGCATCCGCCAGACGCACGAGGGGGGACCCGCCGCCGTCATGTTTGAGCGCCGCGCCGCCGTAGTCGAGGCGGAGGTTGCCGCTGGCGAGATCAAGCGAGTTGGTGTAGGATCGGAGAAAAGGGAGATGGGGCGGCGGCGCGCGGGAGAAACGGTGGCGGTGGATTGGGGCGCGGATCGGTGGATTTGGGGTGGTCACGATCGAGATGTGAGAATGATCGAGAAACGGTGGATTTGGGGCGGTCGGTCACTACCGAGATGTAAGATGTGCGAATGATCGAGGATTTGGGGCGCGGATCGGTGGATTGAGGAAATGAGAAAGAGGATTCGTGCGTGGAATCAGTGGGCTTTTCTTGCGCCGCCATGTTGTTGGCTCGATCAAGCCATCGAGCGCTCGCGGCACTTCGGGCTCGCTCGTTAATGTAACGAGCTGAAAACATGGCTGGCTCACGACTTATGAGCGAGCCCGAGCCGAGCTAACTCGAGCCCGAGCAGCTCACGAGCTTCAAGCTTTTTTTCCAGCCCTAATCGCAGCCATACTCATGGGGGGTTTGCAACGTGCGGCGCGAATCTCAAGGCACAGAAGAGGGAAGGGAGATTCGCGAGGTATGGGAATTGGGAAGTGGTGGGGTAGGGCCATTTTGGTCAGATCATCAGAGCAGGGGCCGCAGCGTGAAACGAGAGAGGAGAAGAGATGGAATAAAAAAGCAAGCCAAACCCTTAAACCTCGCCCCCTTTTGTTCCTCCTCTGTTTGAGATTTCTCTCCTGCGGAGCGAGCTGCTGCTGCTGCGTGCAGGTAAAATTTCTCGATCTCTACGAGCACTACTTTTTCTGTGTTTGTTTTGGATTTAATTACCTCAGTTCCTCGCTGTGCTTGGATGCATCCAAACCAACTGAAAAGTTTCAATTTTTTTGTGTGATTTATTACGGAGGAAGATTCGACGCGGAACAAACAAGCTGTGGTTTTTATTTATCAGAAAGGAATATTCATTCTGCTTTCAGGTGAATCCTTTGCTAAATCTTTTCTTTCTCTTCTCTGTTTTTTCCGTGTGTTATTATGCATTTTTGTGTTGGCCTGTTTTGGCCGGAGTATTCTGCTGGAACTGACGAAAAATTCAAATTTTTTTTTTTTGCAATTTTATCTGTCAGATTGAAGTGGAGTAGCTACTGCCGGGGAATAATGTCGGCGAAGTGGCGGTCATTGCAGCATCGGCACCGGTACACCTACACCTCAGTTGTGTTCCCCAAGAACTACCTTGAAGCACTAGCTCTTGTGCCGACCGAGGTCTCCTCATCCAAATTCTTCGCCCAGTTGAACAATTTGATATCCTTGACGTCCACCTACTCGCAAGTCATTGTGATCAAGGACCTTGCCTCAGCATTTGTGCAGTTCCTTTCTGGTCCAGCGATTCCTGATGATGGCGTGCTTGTTGCCGCGAAGCTTTATTTGGAGATTCTCTTCCTTGAGAACTCCCTCCCTCTCCATCGCACATTAATATCTGTGCTTGCCAAGTGCAAAAATTCTCCTCGGTGATCAGTGGGTGCTTTGCTTCGCTCTGTGAGGAGTATGGTGGCTCTGGTACCAAGGCAAAGAAGACATTTTTGGTATCTCGAGCGGCATTGTCACTGATTGGGTACCCAAAGTTGGGTTTTTTGGATGAGGCTGTAGAGAAGTGTGCAGAGATCATGGCGTTGGATGTGGTTGCCGGGCTTGATGGAGTGATTGGAGACATAGATGATGGGTCCCGGCCATCTCCAGTTGTGATGGAGCAGTGCCAAGAGGCCATGTCTTGCATGTATTACTTGCTGCAGCGCTACCCTTCTAAGTTTACTGGACTTGACAAGGCATCAAGTGTCTTCAGGAGTGCTGTTAGGACAATACTGACTGTTCTCAGGTCATCTGCCTTTTCAAGGGATTGTCTGGTGGCCTCTGGAGTGAGCTTCTGTGCTGCAATTCAGGTTTTCATGAGTGCCGAGGAGATTTGCGGGTTTATTTCTCAAGGTCTCTTTGGTATCTGTGCTGATCACGAAGATAAAAAAGATCTAGCTGCGCATGATGTGCTTTTTGATTTTAATTTGAATGAAGAAATCAGAGACCTCTCGGTTTTGAGTAGACTTTGTTTGCTGAGAGGGATTTTGACGACTATTCCAAGGGCAGTACTCAACATGTGTCAGCTTCATTCCAATGAATCTTTATGGACTATATTGTATGATGGGATTTTACCTGAGCTTTGCAAGCACTGTGAGAATCCAATTGATAGCCACTTCAATTTCCATGCTCTTACAGTGAGTCAAATATGTTTACAGCAGATAAAGACTTCTGTTTTAGCTGATTTCACTAACTTCTCTGGAGACTATAAGCCTTTTTCAAGAGATGTTATCAACCGTATACTGAGAATCATATGGCGTAACCTGGAAGATCCTTTGAGTCAGACAGTAAAACAGGTGCATCTCATCTTTGATCTCCTGTTAGATATTGAATCATGTATTCCATCAGAAGACCATGAACAAAACAACAAACTGTTTGTGTTCAATATTGCAAATGATTTACTTCGCCTAGGTCCACGATGTAAAGGTAGATATGTCCCCTTAGCTTCTTTGACAAAGCGATTGGGTGCCAAATCTCTTCTAAGCTTGAAACCAAACCTCCTTTTAGAAACAGCTTATGCTTACATAGATGATGATGTTTGTTGTGCTGCAACATCGTTTTTAAAATGCTTCCTTGAGACTTTAAGAGATGAATGCTGGAATGATGATGGTGTTGAGCAAGGATATGATGCCTTCAGAATTTTGTGCTTGTCTCCTTTGATGCGGGCAATAATATCTGGAAATTCAAAACTACGTTCTAATTTAAATACTTATGCTCTACCTGCCACCATCGAAGTTGATGCAGATAGCATATTTGCAATGCTTGGATTCATCTCTCTTGGCCCAAGTGCAAAGGTAACCAAACTAGATGTTGGTTTGAAAAATGACCAGTGTATAGCTGCACTGGTTTCACTACTGAAGGTTTCTCGAAATCTTGCACTTGTGGAAGGGGACATTGATTTGGATTCTGATGTATCGTCTCAGGAGGATCCTAGGGGTGCTGCAGTTATATCTGTTAGAAGGATTAATGTTACGGTACCTGTTAATTGGTTTGTTTTGGCACTGACACACAGTGACGAAAGTCTCCGTATAGATGCTGCTGAAGCTCTCTTCCTAAATCCTAAGACATCAAGTCTTCCATCCTCCTTGGAACTGAACTTGCTTAAAGTGGCAGTCCCATTGAATATGCGTTGTAGCTCGACAGCATTTCAAATGAAATGGACAAGTTTATTTAGAAAAATTTTTGCTAGGGTGCGGACAGCACTGGACAGACAGGTAAAGCAGGGGTCATGGCTTCCATCTTCAACCTCTGTTGATACTGTCAAGGACACTGTTCTGCAGAGGGCGGAAGATCTATTCCAATTCATGAAGTGGCTGGGCTCCTTTCTGTTTAATTCTTGTTACCCCTCTGGCCCTTATGAAAGGAAAACAATTGCAATGGAGCTTATTCTTACACTGCTGGATGTATGGCCTATTTGTCAGTCTGAAGGGAAGAATGATCTTTATCCTTATAATGACAGCATAACATTACCAGATTCAACAATTTCATTTGTAGGGTCTATTATTGATAGCTGGGACAGGCTAAGGGAAAACTCTTTTCGCATTCTGCTGCAGTTTCCAACACCGCTTCCTGGAATTTCTTTGAGTACATCCATAAATGATGTTATCAGATGGGCAAAAAAACTTGTGCTAAGCCCACGAGTCCGAGAAAGTGATGCTGGTGCATTAACCTTCCGACTTATATTTAGGAAGTATGTTTTGGAGCTTGGATGTGTTCTTGTGTTTTCTGAAGAAAGTGATTGCCTTCAGTGTTACACGAAATCTACAAATGGGGATACAAAAGTAATTACTAGTCAAAACCCAGTTGCACAGTATATTTCATCGCTCATTCAGTGGCTGTGTACTGTTGTCGAAGAGGGTGAGAGGGATCTTTCTGAAGCATGTAAGAAAAGCTTTGTGCATGGAGTTCTTCTTACCATGCGCTATACATTCGATGAGCTGGATTGGAACTCTGAGGTAGTCCAATCGTGTGTTTCTGAAATGAGGTGTCTGGTAGAAAAGCTTTTTCAACTCATAATTCGTGTAACTTCACTGGCCCTGTGGGTGGTTTCTTCCGATGCATGGTATATGCCATATGATGTGGATGACATGATTGATGATGGTTCCTTCCTCTCGGATATAATTGATGATGAACAACCTGATACTGCTTCTGCAATAGCAGAGAAGAATGTCAAATCAGCAAATAATGGCAAACCGGCTGAACATGTTGTTATGGTTGGTTGCTGGCTTGCTATGAAGGAGGTAATGAATTGGTTCTTTATCACTTATTCACCTAAGTTTTGAAAGCTGCTTTTCACAAGCTCCGTTTATTTCTAACTTCTTTCTAGATATAGTTGAACTACTGCTTATTGATGACAGAAGATAATCATAATGCAAGTATGTGACGAATAAGTTAACAACTTCCTAGTTGGTAGTTTTTCAGTAAATATGTGTTTGGCCACTGAAATGTTGTGTTTATGTAAGGCTTCTCTTCCTGCTTAAGGGCATAATGTTAATAAATTTATTAGATTAAGAAAAGATCTTGTTTGTGGGAAATTGCATACTTAATATCTCAGATTCATATCATTGTTTCAATGCAATTTTCTGTATATTGTGTTTAAATGTTTTTCCTATGATGTAATATTTCCAGTTATATTTCAGGTTAGTCTTCTTTTTGGAACAATCATCAGGAAAATTCCATTGCCTGGCTGTTCTCATTTGTATTCCTCCCAGAATGGTTTGTCTGACAATACTGAGGAGACAAGCATGTCTGGGGAGATTCTTGATGTGGAACAGTTAGAGAAAATGGGCGACCATTTTTTGCAAGTTCTTCTTAAAATGAAGCATAATGGTGCAATTGATAAGGCAAGGGCTGGACTTACTGCCCTTTGCAATCGTCTTCTTTGCTCAAATGACTCAAGGTATGTTTCATTGCTCACTGAGGCTGGTCACTGAACTTCTTTGGAAAAGAAGGGAACATTCTTTATGCGCATATCAATAGGTGCTACCATTCTTGTTTACATTCAACATGCATGCATAGATAATTCAGCAACAAGTGAAATCCATTCCTTCGGTTTGTGAGATGTCACATAACAGCATACTCCAAATCGTTCATCAGTTTCATCCTTGTGATACAATCATATCTCAGATGAATAGATTGAGTCATACAGTGATGCATATATACTGTAACTGTGGGCACCTGTGGGCACCGATACATTTGCGACATTTTGAAGGGTGAAATTCAGAACTGTGCAGGTTTGCCTTCTAACAGATGTCTGTGAACATCATTCTCTGTCATTAAGAATGCTTTGTTGTAGTAGTGGAATCGTGATCTCAAAGGCATAGGTACTTTATTGTGTTTTTTTTATAGAAAATGATTCTAGATTTACGTGTGAGTTGAAAATTTCAGTTAAACCAGATTCTACTGTCTGTATTTGTGTATCATGTGGAATAGAAACTTTTCATAGCTTTTATCCTGCTTGCTGAGGATCTTTTCTTTGTTTCATCATTTACAGGCTATGTAAAATGACAGAATCATGGATGGTTCTACTGATGGATAGAACAATTGCTAAAGGGCAAACTGTGGATGATTTGCTAAGAAGGAGTGCAGGAATACCTGCTGCTTTTATCGCCCTGTTCCTGGCAGAGCCTGAAGGAACACCAAAGAAGTTACTTCCAAGGGCATTAGAATGGCTGATAGAATTTGCTAAAACATCTTTAGCTAGCTTTCAGAAAGATTGCAACCAGAAGTCTGAAACAATGAAAGATTGTCTTGAAGTGCCATGTGAGTCACAATCAGGAACTACCTCAAGTGTTCATTCTAATGGAAATTTGTCTAAAAGCCGACATGAGGGTGTTGTTCCCACGGTGCATGTGATCAATGTGCTTAGAGCTGCCTTTAACGATGCGAATTTAGCAACTGACACTTCTGGTTTCTGTGCTGAGGCAACAATAGTTGCAATACATGCATTTTCATCTCCTTACTGGGAAGTGCGTAATGCAGCTTGCCTTGCATATACTGCACTGGTTCGCCGCATGGTTGGGTTTCTGAACATACAGAAACGTGAATCAGCACGACGGTCATTAACTGGTCTTGAGTTCTTCCACAGGCAAGTTCATAGCATTTATATATGGTTTGCAGTCTGGTAACTGTGGCCTTGCAATGTTATATTGCCTTACTGTTCTTACACATTAATGTCATTGAAAGGAAAGATAGGAATTTTTTTACTCCCTCTGTTTTTTAGATGTTTTAGAATACGTGTAGTCAACTTTATAAAACTTTGACTGCTAATATACACAAAAGTATATGGATTTATCAAGTCAAAATGATATGACTAGGTTTGTCTTCAAAAATACTTCCATGCCATTAAATTTTCAATATTTTTTAGTAACATATACATAGAAAAAGTAATGGGTGAAGGTGTATATTGGAGACCGTGTCGATGTCCAAAACAACAAGTAAAATATAACGGAGGTAGTAATTGCCAGTATAAAATTAGTAACCCTTTTGTTAGTTCAGTACTTCAGTTCTGTCTATATGATATATGAGTGGAATCAATTACTTGTGTCAACTTTTTGTTATTGTGTTTGTTTATGGTGAGACATTTATATCCATAATCTGCCTAAACTAATATTCAGATGGTGGAATCAACTAATTTTATTGATAGTTGTGCCCTATTTTCTTATGTAGGTACCCAGCACTCCATCCTTTCCTTTCTAGTGAACTGAAAGTTGCAACTGAACTGCTAGCTGATGGATTTTCCAGCAATTTAGAGTCACATATAGCAAAAGTCATACACCCTAGCCTGTGTCCTATTCTTATTCTTTTATCGAGGCTTAAGCCATCACCTATAAGCTGTGGAACTGATGATTCTTTAGATCCCTTTTTGCTTCTACCTTTCATCCAAAGATGTGCTACCCAGAGTAACTACCGGGTTCGTGTCCTTGCATCAAGGGCCTTAATTGGTTTGGTATCTAATGAGAGACTGCAGCATGTTGTTAGTGATATACTGGATAATTTGCCTTGTGGAAGTCATGAAGAGGCAACTCACAGTGCTCAGTGTTCTGATCCTCCTGTATCAGCTAATATGGGAAATGGAAATTTACCTCTGCCTGCAAAATCTTTTTCATTCAATTCAATCCATGGTCTTTTGCTGCAGCTGTCTTCTCTTCTAGATAACAACTTTAGAGGTTTGGCAGACAGTATCAAGAAGCATCAGATTCTTGGCCAACTAATCGAGGTTCTCTCCAAATGTTCTTGGCTTGGCTGCACTAAATTATGCACATGCCCTGTTGTAAGTACATCTTACTTGCGGGTATTGGATCTGATGCTTGATGTTGCAAGAACAGGGAAAAGCAGGCATACTGATATCATCCAGACACTTCTGCTACAGTTGAGTTCCCAGTGCCTGAACAATCCAACGTCAGCCCACTATGCATTCCATGATCCAACCCAGATTGAACTTCAACAGCAAGCAACCGCATCATATTTCAGCTGTGCTGGTCTTCCCAAGGGACATGATGAAACTACTGAGGAGGATGTTCAGTTGCAAATACTTGATCAATCGACTTCAAGCATGTCAGAGATGCCTGGGGAGGTCTCCCTCCTTGAACTGCATAAGGATATTATGTCTTGCATTGCTGATCCTACATATGATGTTAGAATTACAGCGCTGAAGAGGATTCTTCAGCTCGTGAAATCAATCAGATCTTGTGATAGTAAGAACATTTTGCATCATTGGGCAAGGGATAATCTTCAGTCTGTGATAATGAAACGGTTATTTGTGGAAGAACACCCCAAATGCCTTTATTATAGTCTAAAGATCATCTTTCAATGGAACATGGAATGCAAGTTCAACAATGGAGAAGATTCCAGCACATTTTTGGCCATCTGGGACAGATTAGTTCATTTGAACAGCACCGTGTCACATGCAAAAACAAGAGAAATTATTTTATGTTGCATGGGTATGTGCATGAAACAGTTCGCTAAATTGCTCAGGAATGGTGTTTTACTGGAAGGTCTTAAAACCAATGAGCTCTCTGCTTCCTTTGTCAGAATCAATGAAGGGAATAGATTATCCTCTGCCATTATTAGCACAAACTTTTTTGTCAGTCTTGTTAAGATGCAAAGTGCACCATCTGAAACTGTGAATTCTCGAAGGGCTGCTGCTGAAGCAATTATTGCTTCGGGTCTTCTTGAAGAGGCAAACTTTGTTGCTTCATCTGTGTCCAACATATACCTTCCTTCAGAACATGATGAAAGCCATATTGAGGAGAAATGCTTGGAAGCTAGTGTGGGTGAATTTGTCAGTCTTTATGCATGCAAGATACTTGAATTATGGTTCATATGCATCCAGTTGCTGGAGGATGAGGATGCCTATCTTAGACAAAATCTTTCCAGGAATGTTCAGAAGATAATAGCAAAGGGGTCAGCTAATAACATTTGTGATGATTCCACGCCACTGCAAGTGGATAGAGTGATTGAGTTGAGCTTTGAATATCTAACTTCTTTATTTCGCCACTGGCTGAAATACATAGACTACTTGTTAAAGATAGTTTTGGACACCGCTAACACTTTAAACTCCCGTGGAGATTTAGTCCGTCAGATATTTGATAAAGAAATCGATAACCACCATGAAGAGAAGTTGTTAATATGTCAAATCTGCTGCTCTAACATTCAAAAGCTTTTGCAGTCCAAATATCAGGTGGAAGCAGAAGGAAAAACTGAATTGTTCTTGCAGAACTGGAGGGGGAGCTTGTTGAATCAACTCACATCACTGACCAGTGGCTATCTTGAAAAAGAGGGGGAAATCGATTGGATTGGCGGCATAGGCAACCACAAGGATGTGTTCATATCGGTATATGCAAATCTGCTAGGCTTATATGCACTCACTCAATCCAGTTCTTTGGAACAAATGGAGGACAGGCATAAAATTTATTTACAAGAATTTTCAGATCTCGAGGGGGTTATCACACCATTCCTCCAAAATCCTTTGATCTCTAATCTTTATTTGCTGGTAAAACAATCACATGAGATGTTTGGATGCTCGAATAAGCCAGAGGGTCAAGTCAGGAGTTCAGCATCTGAAAGTTTTGGTCCGTATTTTCTTCTGAGATGATTTTTGCCATGTATAAGTAATTCTTTGGCTATTGTTTTCCCTCTGTTGTAAAACCAAGTCCAAATTGTTTTGGTACAAGTTTACCACAGGCGCTTTCGTTGATGAATTGGGAAGATGTATTACACAGCTAAATTTTGCAGCAACTGTTGTACAATGACGTAGAAAAGAAAATCTTATATGTATAATTCAGATTAGAAGTAGATGTGTTATTCAGATGCAGAAATAGTGTCCGTACTAGGACTGCGCATTTGATTTGGGGAAAGGGAGTTGTTTCTATTATTGTTATTACCTTTTTCATTAATATTTTGATCTGAAATTATTAAAAAAACCGAGGCGAAAAATTGCCATTAGTTAGCAACCAGGTAACAGGAAATGGTTTCAATTGGCCGGGATTTTCTTACCTTCCATAAAATTGTTATCACAATCATATTTTCCCCTCCTTTTTGCGAAGCTTAAGTTGTCTAGCATGAATGCATGATCAAGGCTCGTCAATCGAAAGGTCACATGGAAAGTCCAATAAAATGACATAACGTGGAGCTAGTAGGACTTGGAACCCTTAACCTTTGTACGCGCAAAACAGGTGCCACACCAAAGGCAGGGTTGCAAGAATCACTTGTTTTTTCTTGACACTCAACACTTAATAACAATTCATCAACCAGGATCGGGACATGAAAAGTAACCAAGAAAATGCTTGTTTTTGTTTATGCTTTTTTTAGGGCAAGATAAATGCTTGTTACAAATATTGATTTATTGTACAATTGTTGGGTGTGCTTCTCCTTTGCCAAAATGTACCCTTCAGATACAAGTGCTCAGCTGTGGCAACTACAGGAACGACTTTTCCTGTGGCACAAGGTCTTCAAGAAACGCAAGCACAACAACTTGTGCACAGCAAAAGTGTTTTGTTGCACAAGAAATATGAGCTCTGGAATTGAACATGCGACGTTGCAGTATCTCATTTTCTAGAATTTGAGTCTGCTATTTTGGATTGGCCTGTTCGAACTGGTCGGTTTGGTGATTGTGATGGTTGAATTGGGTCTATGAATAGTCGTCGTCCTCAGCGGCTGTCCATGAGGTGAGGTCATCCTTGTTGGCTGAGATGACCTGTATAAACAGCACTACTGTTAAATCAAACATGGGAGGTTAAAACAGCAAGGTATTTGAAAAACAAAATATGTCAGAAATTTTCTGATAAAAAATTATGCACATGATGGCATATGGTAATGGGACAAACCTTGCAAGATTATTCCTTTGAATAGCAGACTGCATTTTTGCCCGACTGTAACACAGAATTAGATAATAGTTTGAGAAATAGCGATCCCATTTATGATCATCATTCCAAGAGTAAGAGTTACCTGTTAACCTCCATCCTTGCTTTTTTCAGCATAGGGCTCTTGTAGTTGGATAGGTTGCTGGGTCCACTTCCTGTGAAGACTTGGGTCATATCAAGTACTAGAAGGCATAACATGTTGCAGGCCAGAATTCAGCAGAATCAGAAACAGGAAGTCACCTCCGAAAAAACTTCTTTTGCTGCTTGGTGGCACCTTCGTACAAAGTTTAATTTGCTTACTTTGTTTCTCTGGATAAAAAAAGAGAAGAAAAAATTATTAGCGCTCGAATACTTATATTGAATAATACACCAGACTAGGTATAGTATGCAACTCTTGTATCATACAGACTATAACAAGCAGAATTAGAGGTTAGATTTCTCTCCTAATTGGAAGTTATCTGATCTACGACAGAAGCTACCTTATTTCCTATGTTCTCTAATATAGATTTCAATCTATCTTTTTGAGGAAAACAGGTCAGCTCCAAGTCAGCCAGCTAGATTATATAATTGTGCCACAATCTCTCAAGAGTAAAGACTGATGTATGCAATCTGCACTCTCCAATTCAAGGTGGGCTGAGTTGGTATAATTAAAAACATACTCTATTTACAGATATATGTCAGATTGGTTCATTCCAATTTAACGAAGTAGCAATACGAGTTGATTATGACAAAATGGTCTGAAACAAATCCACCAGAAGAGCTCAAGATTTCATTGAAGGCCCAAATAGCAAGCTAAGTGCTTTTGTTCCAAGAGTTAATTGCATCTCAAATGTGTTATTAACAATTCCTATAGATATGGTCAACATTTGTGTCTGGTCAAAGATTTATGCCTGTGGTCATCAGTTAAGCAATCAGTATTTATTAGCACAACAGTTGTATCTATATCTAACATACACAACTTGGATACCCACAAAGGGGCAATAAAACATGTCTGCAAAACTAATTTATAAGATGCAGTTAATGAATTTGGGACCTGGTCAATTATATGCATCATGCTGTACTTACTGGGACAATGCCTTGAATTACATTGGAGCAGCGTCAAATTTATATGGCATGCAGGTAAAATATCAGTTAAGCCTATCAAAGGTCCTACAGCTATTTTGTGCAAAGCTTTGCAAAACAGACAAAACTTTTAACTCAATGTTAAAATCTGCTTACCAGCTTTCTCTGCCTGATATTTTTTTGTGAGTCTCTCAACCATCTTATCTTCAACTTCCTTTTGCTTTTCTGTTTTTGCCTGTAAAAGTACAGGTACAAATTATTTAAGAATGATGGTACAATTTAATCCAAATATAACATAGACCAACAAAAAATCTTTTTTTGGGAAGTAATGGTAGCCTGGTAAGACCTCAGGCTCAGACAATTCATTAAAGGGAAGTGAGTAGAAAATATGACACAAGGACCTCCAATGCATATGTGGGGACCCAGAAAGGAGCAATTAGGGTGTTACACCGGAAATGTAGCAAAAGCGAATAGATTTATTTGACCGGTTGACCCCAAATGTGTAGATTGAGGGGCCAAAGTGGCCCTTTTGAAATTTGAGAAGGACTGAAATGAACATCAAGGAAAAGTGGAGGGACCAAATTAGTCATTGACCCTTTTCTTTTTAAAACCAATTCAGCAAGAGTACCTCCAATATAACAGGCAAGGAAAGTTCTTGTAAGGGAACGAGAATGATAGTAGGCATAACTAATGGAGCTCAATCAATTCTGAGGTGATCCTCACAAAAGAAAACAAGCCCACGTTACTCAGGATTAACGCCACCTCCACCCCCGAATCACATTATCCTGATGTAGCCGACTCTTTCACGTCCTGTTATCCAAATTAAGGTTGTGTTATATCTTTTGAAGCATCCTTGGAACTGAATGTTGTGTGCCGATTTGGCTGATTGTATTGGTCTTTCACGTCCTGTTATCCAAATTAAGGTTGTGTTATATCTTTTGAAGCATCCTTGGAACTGAATGTTGTGTGCCGATTTGGCTGATTGTATTGGCAGCAAATCATTTACATATCTGCAGCTTCTAGCAAATTGTATTAGCAACAGTTTCATCATACCACCATATTTATACATCACAAGCTGTACTGTTAAAACCTTTCAGTCCTTTATACTTCGTTCTGCAAAATCCCTCCAGGACCATTCCGGATTCTCCAAGCCAGCCAAAAGAACAAAAAAAGAGAGGTTATTTTACCTTGAAGAGATTATTTTACCTTGAAGAGATCCTTCCATTTGTAATGCACTCCGCTCTGCTTCATTTTCTTGACGACATGGTTCATATTTTCCTCACCAAATTGCCGTTGATAGAATCTCTTCCACAGCACATCAGTAACAGGGCTAAGGTCCATCTGTCCAATCAAACAACAAAAATCAGAATGACGATTCAATCTCCACGTAAACATGAATTGTTCCAGGAATATTACCTCCGTACGACTCTCAATTCGGGTCAGTTGATCCAAGGTGCAGTGGGGCAGGATTCTTTTCAGCAGCTGCAACTCCACGCCGTCCATGCTGCCCACGTACCGGAGGTTGTCGATGACCGTCCGGATGCATAGCTCCAGCAAACTCAGAGGTTTCCTTTCAAACTCCATCCTTCCGATCAGAAAGAACAACTGCTTATCACAGGAAGCACATGTACATGGTCGCATCATTCATTGAAAAAAATTACAGTAACGAGAAATGGCTTAACCAAAATTTGGATTCTAGCAATTCAACAAGCTGTGCATCAGAATCCCCTTTTGACAGGATAACAAACTATTACAGCCGTGGTGATACGAAAGCAACGATCTTTGCAGCAAAAAATCGTCCAGTCAATTCTCAAATTGTGAAGGAAAAAGATATAATCAAGTAAATTACGGATTGAACGAATAGATCAAACAAAGGGGCGATTTTTACAGCAGGATTCCGCGCACAATTGACCAGTATGATGACCCGAACCCCAAAAAAAAAGGAAGAAAAGAAAGAAGCAGGGATCTTGTTCTGACGCCAAAGGAGGAACTCTAAACCGAAATTGACCAAATCAAGAAACGAAAGGAAACAAGACCCCAGAAATAAAATCGGAAAATACGCCCACCGTCCAGCAAACTGGTGACCAGCGACGTGTTAGGCCGCGATTGGAGAAAAAGGCGTGGGAACGGAGCCCTCTCCTCTCTCTCTCCCTCGTGCTCGGCGCAACTCTCTCCCTCTGGGATCGCCCGGCGAGGGGTCGAGGACGCCATCTGCAGCATGCAGAGGACGAGAGGACGGGGCGGCGAGGCGGCGGTGGCGCCGCCGGCCGCGGGAGATCGGGTAGGCGGGGGGCGGTGGTCGACGGCTTCCGAGAAGGGAAAAGATATCACCTTTCGTTTGTGATGCGCCGCCGCCGCGTCGTTCTCTCCCCGGCCGCGAGAGAGAGAGAAAGAGAATCGAGGGAGAGATCGAATTTCTCTCGCCCTTTTTTCCTCTTGTGAAATTGTGAAGCAGTTGGGTGTGGGAAGGGAGTAACAAACGGGGAAAATAACGAGATCCGAATTGGGATCTGAAACTGTTTAGCAGGAGGCATGGCCCTGACGGCATCCGTGGCACCGTCCGATAGATCCGCCGTGCCTACGTGGCGAGTTATCCACCGTCCGGCTTTCCAGGCTTGATGCCAGCATTTATTTGCCTGTGCGACGTGTGGACCCAAAGAACATGTGATAATTTGACCTTTGTGTGTGTGTGTCTCTCTCTCCTCAAAATTTCTTTCAAAATTCATGTATCTTCACCTTTACTATTATAAAAATATGAGTTAATAGTCGTTGTCTATTTTTCTATAGAAAAATATCTCTTAAAATTAGATATAATTATTCGCAATGCCATCTAGAGGAAGTTACTTAGTCAGCCCACTACACGTATGGACGTGCCCCCACTCCTCCACTCTTGATCTGGTGGTGGTGGTTCGTCTGCCTCCATCTCTCTATTCCACAAGCGCTAGCAGACACCCTGCCCTAATGCCTTCCAAGTCCACGGATCCCTCTGCTCCACACCCCCATCATCTCCTTTCCCAGAGCACCCATCCCTCTCCTAAGTCTAGCAGATGAGCTTGGGACACATGGGAAAGCCCAGGTCCACACTAAATAGCTCGAGGAAAGCCACAACCATGCCGGTGAGCTCGTGAAAGGTTAGATTCGGCACTAGTGTGCTTGAGAAAGGATCTAGAGCCAGTAGGGGTGTCACTTAGCTTGTAGGGAAGAGAAAGGGAAGGCTACCATCAAGGGTACAGTGGTCGACTTGGGTCAGACGACACTGGCGCAGCCACAAGCCATAGGTCAAAGTTGCAGCCACAAGGCCATATGTCAAAAGTCGCATAGGGCGGGTTAACGGCCTAATGACGGATGCGCACACGGTGATGATAGCTGTCGGGGAGGGGTTGGTGAGCCCATGTTGACCAATATTGGTGGAAGTGGTGGGCGAGGCCCCCAGGGTTGAGAAGAAGCCTAGTGGCGGTAGAGGTCACCGATGCCTGTAGATTGAGCTAGTGGTGCAAGGGAAGGGGATAGGGGAATGAGATAGAGAGGAGGGAATGGCCGGCGACAAGGAGGTGTCGGATCTAGTAGCATTGGGCCAATGGTACTTGGGGGAGAGAGGGAGAGATAGGGAGTGAGAGGGGGAGGGAGATTGTGGCGACGAGGTGAAGTAGGCCAAAGGCCAGCTAGGGGAAGCTGTTGGCTGCTAGGAAAGCCATCGGCAATGACGAATTTGGAGGCAGCCCAGCTAGAAAGAGAGGAAAGGGAAAGCGGCAATGGCAAAGGAAGGGAAGGAGAAGACCAAGGGGAAGATGGGGTAGGCCGTCGGTGGCGGGATGGCCACTGGCGACATTGGATCTAAGAGTGGCGCCCAGTAAGAGAAAGAGAAATGGAGGGGAAGGAGAGGAGAGTGGTGGTCAAGTGGAGTAGAAATAGGGAGAGAGAGGAAGGAGTGAGGAGGAAGATAAGATTAGGGTTAGAGGTTTGAGGCCAGCTGCATCTGGGCCGATTGGGCAGGCCGACTGGGACAAAATAAGCTAAAGAATTTTCTTTCTTTTCTCTTCTTTCTTGTTTTTCATGCTTTATTTATTTATTCAACTATTAATTTTCCGATACATTACACCCAAATTAATTCGTCACAAAATAAATAAATGACCTAGACAAAAAGGGGGAAAATATCTTGAAACAAATTAGGAAAAATTGATCAGTACACCTCATTAGGATTTTTGCATCACATTTCTTTTCTCTTCTTTCTTGTTTTTCATGCTTTATTTATTTATTCAACTATTAATTCCCTGATGCATTACTCTCCAAATTAATTCAACATAAAATAAGTAAATGACTTAGACAAAAAGAGAAAATTATCTTGAAACAAATTAGAAAAATTGAACAGCATGCCTAATTAGGATTTTTTGCATCTTATTTAGGAAATGCTTTATTCTTAAAATTCAAAAATTATCGTTAGGAGTCGATTCTTAAAATTATTGTTGGCTTGCCCTCCTCCATGGACGAAAGCCCCATGCATGCCTGGATCGGTGGCCACTTGAACTAAAGGTGGTGCTGGGATCGGGGAGATGTGCTAAGGGCCATCGGGAGGACAGTAAGCCGCCATCATGTAGTCCACCACTTGCCGTGCGGTTGCCTCCACCATTGCCTTGCAGTTAGCGGCGTTGAGCACCCCATAAACGGTGGTTAGCCCCAGGACTTCGATGGCACCTTGGGCTACTTGTCCTTGGCCGGACCCCACACCCGCTGGCACGAGGGAAGTGGGTATGCCTGGTAGCCCTAGGACACATAGAACATTGTCTGCCTCGGGGTGAACAGCTCTGATCTCCAAAGGTAGCACGTGTCTCGGGCTCCTCTGGAGGGCAGAAGGGTCGTCCATGGGCTCCTTGTGCTTCTAAGCTGGGGGAGGCCTTGTGGACTTGGAGTACTTCTTGGTAGAAGCCATAGCCTTTCATCAATCAGCTACATTCCCCAAGGACGGTGCCAATGTTGTAGGAGTGAAAAGCCAAACATGTGAGAGGAGGCGGACATCGGCTGTGCTACGGGTCAGCGTCCATGAAGATGAGAGTGACACGAAGATTTATACAGCTTCGGGGGTCCGAGAGGACCGCCTTACTCCTGTTGGTGGCCTTCGGGGTGTTTTGAGGGCTCTTCCCGAAGGTACACTAGTTTGAATGGCCCTTTTGTATTCCTGCTGAACCTTGTTACAACGAGATATACATAGGGTATTTATAAGCTCTAGGGCCTATTTAAATAACAAAAATACCCCTTGTAGAATAGCTACCCTATTAGTACATATGGGGGGGGGGTACAATTGCCCTTTGTGAGCATAATTGCTTTTCTTGGTCCGTATGTAGATATCTTCTATAAAATAAATCTTGCAGGTGGAGGGATAGAATATTCCCTCAACAGTCACATTAGTAGAATATGTATAAAAATCATTACAAAGTGCAAATAAAAATATGATACCATCACATAATGCTTAGGTCAAGGCTTGTGAGAGAGCATGTGAGCTACACACACACACACACTTTTCCGTACTCCCAGAAATATATACTTCCACTTTCAATATACTACTTAAAAGAATATGTTATACTTATTTATCACTTTTGGTGTACTTAAATACTAATTCTAAGATACTCCAATGAGATTTAGTTAAAAAAATTCATCAGAATACTTTATTTTTGCTATATACTCTTTTTCATTTATAAAAGGAAGTATCCTTTGATGAAAATTTTTATGCAACTCACTTTGGAGTATCTTATAATCATTATTAAAGTATATTTAAAATGATAAAGAGGTATAACAATATTATTTAAGTGGTATATAACAGGTGAGAGTACGTACTCTCAGGAGTATAGAATCATTTATATATATATGTTTAAATACCCACCCTCATATGTTTTACCGGGTCCCGTGGCAAACGAGTAGAAGGGATGTCCCTGCCCCCACCATCACCGATGGAGAATGATTTAAACTGTTTTCTAATTTTCTGTCCCCATGGAGGAGAACTTTCCCATTCCCATCCCCTAATGGGAGAATCCCCTGTCGGGGAATGGGGTATAGGGCCCATTGCCATCCCGTGAGGGCTTTTAGCTAGAGAGTAATGGTTGCCTACTCCTACACCAAAACAAAATAAAATGGGCAAAACTGCATATATGTCATTCTAATACCTGCCAGATATGCCACTCGGTTTCGTAAAATTAGATATATGGCATTTCAGTTTCTCGCTCATTAGAAATATGTATTTATATAATTTTCACCATTTCCTTTTCTTTTCTATTCTTTTCTCATCTATTCTCAACCGATCTTCCCATTTTGCCCCTGCTATCGATTCAAACCCATCCGACCAATTGAACCGATCGAACCAAGCCTGACTCCCAACTGTCGAACAGAACATAAGCCGGGCGAGTTCATCCTGCATCCCGGCAGCGGCGGCCTACCCCCCGAGCTCCACGCCGCGTCGTCCCCTCCTCGCCGCGCCGTCCCCCTCAGAGCTCCTCGCCTTCCCCACTGCCCGAGCTCCTCGCCGGCCCCGCCTCCACCGCGGTCCACTCCGAAGCCACTGCCGCCTCTTGACCTCGAAGCCACCGATGTCCACTCCGAGGTCGCCTGCGATACAAAGGATGCAGTTGGTGCAGATGTGTGATTGTAATTTTGATTGCCAAGTTGTGAAGTTATCACCCGGTCTATGTTGATTCAACGCCTTTCGGTGAAAAATAGCGATGAATGAATTGCCTTCTGAGTTTTTTTTTTCCTTACAAACTGGTGTTAGTGCAATGTGAAACTCTGAATCTTGTGCAATCTTGTGTTTGTGAATCTGCCATCTTATAGCAAATGTGTTGATCAAATGAACGATTGAGCTGAAGTGAAGGATCTTAACCCAGTGGCATTTATCAGATGGTACTCCCACCAGATATAGGATCCAAGCTCAGCATGGGTGTTGTATAGCAACAATGCCCAGTGGGAAATTAGCAAGAGCGGGATCGTTGCAGTGGCCAAGATTCGTGGCCGCCAAGGGGATGAGTCGCAGTCCCTGTTCTTCGTTGCCTTGGTCTGGTCTGGTGGTCAAGCGTCCTGTTGGTTGGTATGATTCAACCGGACTTGCTCCGTTGGGTTGAGTCGATCGATCCAAATGAGCAAGGGCAAAACGGGAAGATCGGTTGAGGATTGATCGGCAAAGAATAGAAAAGGAAAGTAGAGGAAATGGTATATTAGTATATTTCAAATGAGGAAGAAATTGGGGTGGCATATATCTAATTACATGGAACTGGGTGATATAGATGTGGAAGTGGTAGGTTTTAGAGCCACGTATATCCAATTTTACCGATAAAACGAGGCCATTCGTTGAGCGGTCCACGCATTCCATTTGTGCGGCATAATCTAGCGAGGAGATCTGTTGCTGCTTCAACACGTATCAGAGCTGTCAGTGAGATCAAAGTAAGGACATGCACCACTACGAGCCATTTGGAAAGAATTACCTAATCTGAGCCATCTGGAGAGAATAGTTAGTCACACATAAGGTCAAAGTAGCTGAAAGTCTTCACAAAAAAAAGAGCAAAACCATTTTCCATTGCCGGGATTTGAACCCGGGTCGCCTGGGTGAAAGCCAGGTATCCTAACCGGACTAGACGACAATGGAGATTATGAGAACGTGTGGTCAGAATTTATCTAACTCTGTAGCGGTTTGAACTGCTTCTCTAACTATATATACACATAACTACTTCCTATTTGCTTTACAACCTGTGCGGTTTTCTCCTCAAATTCCGTTAATTAAGTTGAAACTATATGCTGGCCTAGCCAGTTTATTTCAATGCAAATCCTAACTGTTCAATTGAAGTGCTGCTGTCTTATCATGTCGAATAAGCTGGCCTAGCTAGTAGCTGCATCCAGTGCTGCTGCATCTGTTCCACTAGCATTTAGATGAACCTGTCCATGAAAATGCAGCTGATGCCCACTACCTAGTTAATGCATCATGTGTTAGTGTTGTTTGTTCTTTAATTATGCAGCTGGAAAATATAGTTGATGCATGTGTATATGCTACGATTTATAATAATTAGTAGGGGTATGAATGAAGCGGATAATTTCCGTCTGACCGACCGACCGATGATTCGTGGAGCAAATACGGAAGGGATAAATAGGTATCCGACATTTCATTCGTGTCCGACTCCAACTCCGAGGAAAAAAACGTAATATGATAGGGATGAGTGATATCCATCGTTATATATTTATATGTCGTGACTTCACTTAGGATACGAGAATGATGTAACCTAGTTAATTTTGCCACATAGGCTGCCACACGGAGATTTAAAACTTACTCGGCAAAATGCTTTGCCACATGGGCTTCGTCCTCTCCTTATTCTCTCTCACCGTCGCCCATCCTCTTCCCAAATTTTCTCCCTTCCCTATCTCTATGGTTGTCTTGCCAAAAATGACATGAAGCCCGATCCATTTGAAAAAATTAAGCTGCTTGCAACCGTTTCTCTGCAGATCGTACGCGCGGCAGGGCCCGCATGGGCATGCGTGCCTTCAACCAGTCGGCAGCGGGTGAGCGGCGCATGCCGGGTGATGCTTGGAATGCACGACGGCGCTGCGGCAACGGGAAGGCCGGCGGCGGCGGCTACAGCAAACGCGGCAGGAGAGGAGGAAGGCGGTGACAATGGTGATGGTCTCTCCGGAGTCCTGGATCCAGTGCGACGTCCGAGCACCATCGGCTGGAGCGCAAGGATTTTATTTCTGTTGTCACCGGCAAATTTGACGGCGGAGTGATTGTGAGTTGTGACCAAGTCTAGTTGAAGTATAGGGTATATAGATGCATAGAGAGAATGAGCTGCTATGATTTGATCCGGTTTTGGAATGGCTGAGATTAATTAGAAGGACCAAGTGGCATGGACTTCAGCTGCTACGAAATTGACGTTGATGTCCATGTGGCAATACTCGTTGACACAAGTAGCCATGTGTGGGGTTATAGGTCCACACAAATCTGCATGTATAAACTCCGGTGGACTGCTAGCTCTGTACTCGACTTGCAAAGGGAATGGCAATCTGCACTGCTTGGCTACAAGACAACCTTCACACATCTAGGTTGGATGCTCTATTTTCGGCACTCCTCGGACCAAGTCCTGTGACACCATTTGCTTCATAGCTTGAAAGTTGAGATGCCCTAACCTTGTGTGCCATAACCAGCCTTTATCATCCAAGCTGGTTGCTAAACATATTGGGGCCACCGTGTGCAAATTCTTGTTGTACAATCTGTTTGCTGATCTCTGTACCTTCATGAGCAGTCTACTCATCCTATCATATAACCACAGAAAGTTACCATTGATCACTATTTTGCATCCATCTTCGGCCATCTGTCCTAGACTCAGAATGTTGGTATGCAAACTAGGGATGAAATAGACTCCTGTGATCAGCTTTTGTTCACCACTTTTGCATTCCAATAGAACTGCTCCTCTTCCTTCAATTGGCACTGTTGAGCCATCCCCAAATCGGACTCTACCGACAATACTCTCATCCAATTCAGCAAAGTAAGATTTCTTCCCTGTCATGTGGTTTGTAGCCCCATTGTCCAGGAACCAAACATCCTCCTCTATCTGCTTCTTTTCAACATATTTTTCAGGTAGTAGTTCCCCTTCATTCAGCAGAACCGTTTCATCCTTCTGTTGAGTGCAGACCGATAAAAGGAGTGCTGGTTGATCCTCCTGAGTGCAAGTGAGGTTTACCTCTTCTTCTTTGCGTTTACCACTTCGGCATTCAGAGGCATAATGCCCATAATTTTCACAGGAGTAGCATTTTATATGGCTCTTATCTTTTCCTGTAGAGCCACTTCCTGCTCCTTCCCGGCGTGGTGTGTTTGACCTGCCGCAGTCATTTCTCCCTCGGCCGCGTCCACGACTCCTTCCTCTTCCATGGCCATGCCACTCCTGCTTGCCACTCCCGCGCCCTCTGTTACCGGATGAGGAATCACCGTTTCTTCCCTTTTGCCTTGCCTCCCACTCTGCTTGAGTTAGAAGGAGGTGACCGTCTCCATTTGCCCGGAGACGTAAACGTTCCTCGTATGCCTTCAACCTCCCTATTGCCTCCTCAAACATCATTGTCTCAAGATCTGAGTATTGTTCTATTGAAGCAACTAATTGAAGGAACTTATCTGGCACTGAATCGAGGATTTTCTTGACTAAGGTTGATTCCTTCAGAGGTTCACCGAGAGAGCTGAACTTACTGCCCATTGCGCTGAGTTTGCCGGCGAAATCATCCACCGTCTCTCCTTCTTTCATCTGCAAAGCCTGGAACTCGTTCTGCAAGGTCTGGATCTGTGCCTTCTGCAATCGATCTGCACCCAGGTACCTTGTCTTCAGCGCATCCCAGATCTCTTTTGCCGTCTTCTTCTTCGTGACTTGCAGTAGAACGTCTTCGGGCAACGCCTGGAAGATGAACGCCCTTGCAGTCTTGTCCTTCTTCTGATCCGCAGCCACGCCGGCCTACGGTTCCACGGCCTCCCAGATGCCCTGAGCGTCCATCAACGCTTCCATCCGAATTGCCCACGAGGTGTAATTCACCTCGTCAACACTGGGCACTGAAACAGCACACTGCCGCCTTCCTGATTCACCTGCTGCGTAGAGAGGGCCATGGACTCGTTCTGCAGGTGCTTGGACGTGTGTGGCTCTGATACCAAGTGTTGGATTTCTTTCAGAAATCAACACGCACAAGCAATCAGCAGAGTTCTTGTATTTTCAGAAGTGGAACAGTATTTTCGGTGGAAATGGAAACGGCAAAAGAAGAACACACAGATGGGACAATTTTCTGTATCTATCTCAATGAATGCAAAGAGAATACAATACTTGACTAGTTTTACAACTGACTCAACAGAAAACTTAAACTCCCTTGCTTCGATCGTATTTTGTCGGACGCTGGTACTCCAACTCTGCGCATACCGCGCTGTTTAATGAACTGACGCAAAACTGTAAACCGACACACCAAAACCAAACCTGGTTCGGCTGAAGATAGACCTGACCAAGTCAGGATTATTTTCTACACAGCCAACTATTCGGGCCTCAGACTAGTTCAGAATTGAGAGAGTTGAGCGCTTCCACAATGCTCTGCAAGTTCTCGCACGACGACCCGCCGGGGCGAGCGGCCTCCTCCGCCTTCGCTTTCCACCTCGCCGCGCTCCTCCGCATCTCGTCTGCCTCCATCGCCTGCCTGACATGGCCGGTGATCTGCTCCTCCTCACCTCCGCGTCCAGCCGGAGGCCGACGCCCCACACCTCGCAGGCGTACTTGCAGTTGGTGTACTGGTCCGCGAACACCGGCCAGCACACCATCGGCACGCCGGCGGCGATGCTCTCGCATGTGGAGTTCCAGCCGTTGTGCGTCAGGAAGCAGCCAACGGCCGGGTGGCGCAGCACCTGCTCCTGCGGGCACCAGGCGGCCAGGCGGCACCGGTCCGCCGTCTCCGCGACGAACTCCGGTGGCAGCGCGGCCAGGCCAGAGACGCCGGGGACGAGGTTCTCCCTGATGACCCACAGGAAGGGGTGGCCAGTCTCTGCGAGGCCCCACGCGAACTCGGCAACCTGGCCGGCGGTGAGGACGGTGAGGCTGCCGAAGTTTACGTACACGACGGAGCTCGGTTCTTGCGTGTCCAGCCATGCGAGGCACTCGGTGTCCAGCTTCCACAAGCTCAGGCCGCCGGTGGAGCCGCCGGCGGCGTCGTTGAGGTGGTGGCGGAGGAGGGAACCCAAGGGTCCGATGGTGTAGATGCGTGGGTACTCGGCCTGGAGGGCGGCGAGGACGTCGGCCTCGAGGTCGTCGAAGGTGTTGAGGATGAGGGCACCGGCCTTTGTGCAGCCGTTGGCCTCCGTGTCGTTGAAGAAGAGCCCGAAGTCGTCCGGGTCGGTGGTGCGGACGAAGCTCGAGATGTCGCCGAGGCTGATCGGGGGCATGCCGGGGATCCAGTCGATGAGCGTCGTCTCGAGGTGGCCGTTTGTCAAGTAGCTCTCGTCTGCGAAAGAAATACCAATGAATTGATCGATCTAATCGAATTGGCTGGATTTTGTAACTAATCTCATTACATGATCAATTTGGAGATTACGTAAATGGTCATTAGGATTGAGTTTTATGCGACTTATGGGGTTAAGCCAGCATTACCCCTCACATCTAGGCTCACCAGGTATATAATGTGAACTCAAAGTGGATGTTGCCTTTTTTTAAAAAAAATTGTACCAGCTAGGCTTCAAACTCAGTACATCTTAACCTTGATACCAAAAATTTAAACTGATAAGGAAATACAAACAATATACTCGTGCATTTACAACAAGTGACAAAGTTTAAGACTTAAGTCTTACCCTTTTATAGAGAATAGAAAAGGTTTATCCCCATCATATTAGGAGCATATCTAAAGAACCTTGTTAAGCACTGCACCACCCTTTATAATTTCTAGTTTAAACTCTAATGAATGAGGGGAATCTTTCATGTTGTTGAAACTAGATTGGTTTCAAGTTTAAAATATTGATGGTTTCTCCCGGATATACTAATCCCTCCATGATATTACTTTTTTAAAAAAAATTAAAATTTTTATTATCAATATCTTTTTTAAAATATTTAAATTGGATACATGAAATCATATGGGTAGGTTTAGCTCGAAAAATACTTTTATAATATTACAATTTTATTGAGTTTTATAAATATCTTTATCTTTACTATTATAAAAATATGAGTTGGTGGTCATCGGTCTGTTCTCCCTCCTCTTTTCTCAGCCATTCGATTAAAGATCAATTGTCCAGATTTGCATGTAGGTGGTTCTCCCGCTCCTCATAGAAAAGGTCAGGCCGACACGTGGGCCACGCTTCTCCTCTTCTCTTCGTGCATCCTCCGCCTTCCGCAACTATTCCACCTCCCACAACTGCCGCCTCCTTCTCTCTCCCGAACCCTCGTGCCGCGCCTCCTCCTCCTTAGTGCCACCACCAATTCCTTCCCCGTGCAGCAGCGTCTGATCGTAGTCCCCCAACTTCCCCCAACAGCGTCGCATCTCCCCGTCACCGCCTCCCCAACACATTTGCCCGCTGCCTCCTCTCCCCATCTGCCCGACACTGCCTCCGTACCTCCACCTTCCACAACTGCCGCCTTCTTCTCCCGCGAACCCTCGTGCCGTGCCTCCTCCTCCTCGACACCGCCACCAATTCTTTCCCCGCGCGGTTGCGTCAGGTCGCAGTCCCTCAACTTTCCCAGGGCACCGCCACCAATTCCATCTCCCATTGCCCCCCAACCAACGGTACGATGTTCAACGACAGCGGTCGGTGGATCGGAGAGAATGGCGCTCGGTGACAGCGGCCGGTGGATCAGAGAGAACGATACTCAACGATGGTGGCAGCGGCTTCCTCTTACTACCCTCGCCCACGTGGTTCTCCCCCCGCCACCACCGCCCAACGGTCGCTCGCCCGGTGAGCCTCTCTACCTCCTCCTGCTCTTTGTTTGGAGCCCGCCACACTGTCTGGCAATTTTGGTCTCCTAAGACGGTCGTCAAAGTAGGTGCCATGGTCGAATGGGGCTGTGGTTGAGGGACCATGGTCAAAATCAAAACTGTGGTTGAAGGGGGCCGTGGCCGAAGTCAAAGATCCGTGGTCGGGTCGGCCGTGGTCAGCGGGTGGTGGTCGGGTCAGCGCCATGGTCGGGTCGCCGTGGTCGGGTCGGCGGGCGTGGTCGAAATCCAAGCCGTGATCGGCGGGACAGTGGTCGGGTCGGCGGGCCATGGACGGTCGGTCCACGATCAAGTCAAAGGGCTCGTGGTCGGCGTCACGCCTTGGTCGGGTCGGCGATCATGGTCAAAGTCTAAACCGTGGTCGAAGGGGACAGTGATCGAAGATGGTAGTGGTTGAAGTCGAAGGGTCGTGGATGAAGTCGGTCTACGGTCGAAGTCAAAGGGCCGTGGTCGAAGTCGAAGGGTCATGGTCAAAGTCCAAACCGTGGTCGGCGCGCGGGTCGGGTCGAAGAGCCATGGACGGCCGCCCGCGGCCGGGTCGGCGGGCCATGGTCGACGCTCGCCGTGGTCGTCGGGGGTGTGGTTGACGTCAAGGCTGTGGTCAAAAGGGGTTGTGGTTGAGGGGCCGTGGACGAAGTCGAAGATCCGTGGTCAAAGTCGATGCCGTGGTTGAAGGGGGCGTGGTCGGCGGGGAAGTGGTCGGCGTTGAAGGGCCGTGGTCATCAAAGGCGACAGCGGTCGGGTCGGTCGCGTGGTCGACGCCGGCGACCGTGGTCGCCGGCGTCGTGGGTTGAAGTGGACAAGTGGTCGGGGGCGTGGTCGGGTCAAAGATCCATGGTCAAGACGGCCGTGGTCGTGCGGGAAGTGGTCGACGCCGAAGGCCATGGTCGGGGACGCGGTCGAAGGGGCGTGGTTGAAGGGGAAGTAGTCGACGCCGAAGGGCCGTGGTCGGCGGAAGCCATGGTTGAAGTTAAGGGCGCGTGGTCGGTTGAAGGGGGCAAGGGTCGGTCGCAGGCCGTGGTCGGTCGACACCGTGGTCGGGCGTAGGGCCGTGGTCGGTCGGGCCGAGCAGGCCGTTCCAGCAGCTGGGCGACAGGCAAAGTGCACCGAGGCCTACCAACGCACAACCACCAAATGATGGTCGCATCGCTCCGACCTATGATCACGCCGCGATGGTCGACATTTTTCTAACTTACGACCACGAGGTGTGATCGACGGTTTCTAATTTATGACCATGAGCACTGGTCGATGTGTTTCGATTTACGACCACGAGGTGTGGTCGATGTCTTCCGACTTATGACCACGAGCGCTAGTCGATGTGTTCCAACTTACGACCACGAGGTATCCTCGATGACTTCCAACTTACGACCACGAACGATGGTCGTCGGTTTCTGATGCACGACCATGAGCCATTGTCGAAGGCTCCCAATTTAGGACCATGATTGATCTTCGACCGCAGCCAACTTACGACCACCAATAATGGTCGACCGCTCCTGCCCTACGATCATGTGCGATGGTCGACAGCTTCCGACTTACGATGACGAGGTGTGCTCGAGGACTCCCGACCTACGACCGGGAGGTGTGGTTGATGTCTTTCGACTTATGACCATGAGGTGTGATCGATGACTTTCAACTTACTTGATAGATTTAAAAACTTTTAGAACATGTTTGTTTGCATATTCTAAAAATTTTAGCACCCGTGAGTTTTAAAACATGTAGTATAATAAATTTTAAAAATCCGTAGTAACGCACAGAAATTCAACTAGTATTATAATATAAATTAGTGACCAAAGTTGTATTTTAGAGATCATATCGATGTCTAAAATAATATGTATTTACAACCAGATGGAGTAGTCTATTAGCAGCAAGAATGCAAGATGCAAGTCGCAATACATTTTCTGAAACATGGTTAATCATTTGGTGGTGTTACCTTTGAGTGGCAGATAGCCTCTTTCCCCGAGCTCCCGAGCCTCATCCGCGACGATCGAGCGCCGCCGCAGCCCCAGAGCACCATGCTCGGCAGCACGCCCCGCGCCACGCCCAAAGACGGCTCATCGCCGCCGGCACCATGCACGCCACGGCGCGCACGCCGCGCCTTGCCGCTTAGGCGCATGATGAGCTCCTGCGGTGCCGCGCAACGCTGGCTCGTGGCCCCGCTCGCCGAGGTCGAGTCTCGCGCCCGCCGGCCTCGAGCAGCCGTCCGGATCGCTCAACCGGAACCTCGCGGCCGCATGAGGCGCGGCGCCTCGGTGGTTCGCACGCACGCGCGGCGTTGTCCTCTGTGTTGACGAAGGTGATGTAGACGCCGTGGTTGTTGTAAATAATCTTGTTTTAGAGTCATGTGCAAAATTTGGGTGTATCAAGTCGATTGCAGCCGCAATTCAAAGTCGAGGTGGAAACCTAGTCGAAGTCGATTAGAATCGTGAGTCGGCGAGATGTTGAGAACCCGTGTTGAAGTAGGATAGCCGGTATAAAAAGAGGCTTAGAGCCATGTATTCTATGTACCAAGCAATTGAGAAAAGACCAAAAGAGGGAGAAACACAGAGCATTGTTTTGTCGTGGTGTTTGCGTAAGACGTGGTCGAAAGGACTCACGATCACCGCAAGCGTGATCGGAGGAGTTACACCACGCAGCGCGAATGCTGATTTTACGACTCACGCTAAGGAGTCGAAGGTGGTCGTGAACGAGCTACGACTACACCGGAAGACCGTAACGTGGTCGGAAGTGACTCGACCACGTTGAAGGAGGTGAACGTGGTCGCACGGGTGTTTGACCACGGTGAACAATGATCGCCAAGATCACCGCGTGATCGTAGAAGGCTTCGATCACGGTATCTTGAGCGATCAAGGAAGGCAATGCAGCGAGATCGCGAACGGTCGTAAATTGCTACAAGAAATTTACGCACCATGTTGAAAAGGCGATTGGAGGGGAATTGAGGCGATCGGAACTGGTCGTAAGCATCCGTAAGGTCATACTCAATTTATCCGGTCGAACGACTCTAACCTGGTCGTAAAGGTCCCGGAGGTCGAAGACCCTTTACAACAGCTTGGTATCGAGCCGTGGTTAAACATGGCCGACACGGCAAGTAGAGCGTGTCGCCGCAGCATTCCGATCCTCGCTTCGGACAACTATCCTGGTCGGGCGATGAAGATGAAGGTCAACATGATCGCGCAAGGCGCCCGGGAGGCGGTCGAACCAAAGGAGAAGGACAAGGTCCTCGATGATCGCCTCGACAAGATGGCGATGGCAGCGATCTATCAAGCCGTGCCCGACTCAATGATGCGCAATAGTCGGCAAGGAGACGGCGAAGGAAGTCCGACTACTCGCGAACCATGCATGAAGGAGTAGATCGAGTGAAGGAGGTTCGACTTCAAACATTAAGAAGTGAGTTTGAAGCCATGAAGATGGGGAAGAGTCGCATCGTGGAAGAGTTCTCTGTCGATTCAACGGTCGTGAACGAGATCAAATCTCTCGCGATGACTTGAAAGATGAGGTGGCGGTGAAGAAGTATTTGAGAGTGCTACAGAGAAGTTTCTTCCGGCCGTGACCACGCTTATGTATTCGCAAGACCTCTCAAGATGAAGATAGAGGAGGTAACCGAGCGCTTTAAAGCACACGAGCAGCTCCTAAAGAGTTATCAAGAAGACAACGGTCGCTAGCACGCTCGTAAAAGAAGATGCAAAAGACCGAGGAGACTCGCCATCGAGGGGTGGTCGTGGTCGTGGTCGTGGCACATCGACCGCCGCGAGCATCTCATGGACGAGGTCGAGGCTACGATCGAGAGGTCGGAACGGTGGTCGAGGAGGTGGTCGTGGAGGCGCGACCATCATACCGACAAGTCTCGATATCCAGGCTACACGCGGCGAAGTATGGGCACTACGCCGCCAATGTCGGTTACATCCAAAGGCCATAACCGCAAGAAGTATGGTCACTATGCGCGAATTGCTCGGGCAAGAAAAAGGTAGAGGAAGCAAACTTTGCACAAACTACAGAGCACAAAGAGCCAACACTATCGTTGTCACTCTGACCGTAGACGAACCGACAATGGTTCTCTTGAATGAGGAAAGAGTCTTTCCAAGTCCGTTGGAGCAGGAGAGCAGACTCAAGAGCGGACGGCAGATCGGTATCTCGACAACGGAGCCAAGAACCACATGACGGGTAATGCATCGATGTTTTACGAATTAAATAAGAGTGTGCTCTTGAAAGTACAGTTCGAGACGGCTCTCTGCTCGAGATAAAAGGGAGAGGCACAATCTCGATGCAATGCAAAGATGGAAGTCGAAGAAAGCTCTGATGTATATTACATACCGAGTCTTCTGAGCAATATCATAAGCCTTGGACAATTGACCGAAGAAGGTTGTCTGATCGAGCTCAAAGGCAACCATCTCAAGGTGTTCACCACGGTGAGCATCTACGATGAAGGTGCAACGGACCGGAACCGCTTATACAAAATCAAGATCAAACATGCAAGCGTATGTTTGAAGACCACAATTGAAGATCCCGCTGGTTGTGGCATGAGAGATTTGGTCATATAAATTTCCAAAGTCTCGAGCAATGGCAGAGAAAGAGATGGTGGTCTGACACAAAAATCGACCACCCGAGCAAGTCTCGAAGGTCGTCAGTGTGGCGAAACAAACTCGTAGCGCTTTCCCCACAGCAGCGGTTTAGAGCTTCACAACCACTCGAGCCGTTCACGCCGACTTGTGCGGACCGATCACACCCGCGACCGACGCTGAAACCAAGATTTCATGCCGGTCGTGACGCGACTACCCAGAGCCATGTGGGTGTACATGCGTAAGAGCAAGGATGAGGCAAAGTCGAATTTTCGAGTTTATTAATCTTGCCGAAATGAAGTCGACAAGAGGGTAAAAGCAATGTCCGATCGAGGAGGAGAATTTCTCAAAAAGAGTTTGACTCAATTTGTGAAGAGAAGGGCATTGCAAGATTCTTCACGGCCCATACTCGCCTCAACAAAATGGAGTTGTAGAAAGAAGAAACCGAACCGTGGTCGAAACCGCACGAAGTCTTCAAGAGTCGATACCGCCCGGAGGTTTTGGGCGTGGTCGTAAGACATGCGGACTATTTGTTGAATCGTGCGACCACACGGTCGTTGGATGGAGTTATCCCACACGAAGTTGTGGTCGGGAGAGAAACCGAACGCCGATCACTTGAAAGTCTTCGCTGTTTGGCACATGTGAGATCATCGACTTATCTGAGGAAGTCGGACGACGAGCAAAAAGGATGATCTACCTCGCTCGTAATCGTACCAAGGCATATAGGTGCTATGATCCAATAAAACAAGCTACATGTGAGCAGTAAATGTGGTCTTTCAAGAAGACAAATATTGGGAGTGGGAAGAACACTGTAACATTGAGAAAGATAAGTCGGAGTGGATAACTTTTGAAGTCGAAGAAATCGATACCGACAATACGATAATAGAGGAAGGAGCTATGACCACACCTCAAAACTCGAACATAATTGGTGCAAATGATCAGAAACCTCACCGATCATCAAGATGAAGAAGACGGTAGGTGCCGAAATGAGGAGCATCGATGAGATCTATGCTCAACCGAGCCAGATACCGATGAGTCACATCGCATACACGATCGCCAAGAACCCGAAGCTATGAAGAAGCAAAGGAGATGAATATTAGAGAGCTGCAATGCAGAAGAACTAAAATCAATTGAAGACAACAACATTTAGAACTCACCGACGGCCGAAGGGTCATCGAGCAATCCGGTTAAAGTGGTCTTCAAGGTAAAGAAGGATTCCAAGGAGAAGTCAGAAACACAAAGCACGACTTGTGGCGAAGGGTATGTTCAAAACAAGGCGCGACTACGAAGAAGTTTTTGCCCAAAGAGTCAGAGAGGAAACTATACGACTACTTCTTGCATTGGCAGCAAAACGGTCGATGGGAGATTCACCACATGGATGTGGAAAACGGCGTTTGAACGGAGACATTGAGGAGGAAGTTTATGTTTCTCAACCGCCGGTTTTCAATCCAAGAAGCAAGCCGAGAAAGTCTTGAAGCTGAACAAAGCTCTCACGACTTAAGCAAGCACCACGAACATGGAATTTGAAGCTTGACAAAAGTCTAACGCACTGGTTCGTAAGAAGCAACTCAACATGCAAGATACTCAAGGAGATACGAAGAACAGATCGATCGTGGGCTACGGACGACTTGGTCATTATCGGATCGAAGTTCAAGGAGATTATGAGGTTTAAAGAAGAGATGAAGAGGTCGCTCAAAATGACCGATTTGGGACTTCAGGCTACTACCTCGCATTGAAGTAAATCAAACCGACAACGCATAACACTTTGTCACCGATATGCTCGAAAGATTCGAGAAGTCGCATGGAAGAGTGCAATCCATGTCAAACCCCAATGGAGAATCATCCGGTTGAGCAAGACAGCCCAGATCACCAGCTGATGCCACGACTTATAGGAGCATTGTCGGAAGTCTACGGATTCGCACACCACCGCACATCTCGCTGGCGGTCGGATACGTAATTGCTTCATGGAGAAACCACTCAGAGCATATGAATGCCGTGAAGCACATCCTCGAGATACATCAAAGGTACTTTGAATCTCGGATTCAACAGAAAGGAGGTGGAAAGTCGCTGGCAAACGACGGGCTACAGTGATAGCGACATGGCGGAGAGATGTCGACGATCGAAAGAGCACGACAGCATAATGTTTGTGCTCGGGAGAGTCCGATCAGCCGCAAACCCAGAAGCAAAAGGTGGTTGCATTATCTTCGTGAAGCCGAGTACATCGCAGCGAGCGCAGCATCGTGTCGTGAGTTTGGCTCGCCGACTATTAAGCGCAGTTGTCAAACGGCGCGCTCAAAAGGTGACGCCAGTGGTTGATAACAAATCTGCAATATCACCGAGCAAGAATCCGTTCTACATGATAGAAGCAACACATAGACACAAGATATCACTATATCAGAAATTGTGTCAAGAGGGAAGATCGATATCAACTATATCGTAACCAAGAAACGTAAAGCGCATATATTGACAAAGTCACAATGATAAAGTTTTCAGAGATGAAGAAGAAGATTGGCATGATCAAGTTGAAAAACAAGATTAGGAGAGAATGTTGTAAATAATCTTGTTTTAGATTCATGTGCAAAATTTGGGTGTATCGTCAATTGCAGCCGCAATTCAAAGTCGTAGGTGGAAACCTAGTCAAGTCGACAGAATCGTAGTCGGAGTAGATGTTGAGAACCCGTGTTGAAGTAGGATAGCCGGTATAAAAGAGGCTTAGAGCCATGTATTCTATGTACCAAGCAATTGAGAAAAGACCAAAAAGAGGGAGAAACACAGAGCATTGTTTTGTCGGGTATTTGCGTAAGACGTGGTCGAAGGACTCACGATCACCGCAGCGCGATCGGGAGGAGTTACGACCACGCAAAGGAACAGCGATTTTACGATCACGGCTAAGGAGTCGGTGGTGGTCGAACGAGCTACGACTACACCGGAAGACCGTAACGCGGCCGGGCGACTCGACCACGCTGAAGGAGGTGAACGTGGTCGCACGGTGTTTGACCACGGCGAATGCGATCGCCAAGATCACCGCGGATCGAGAAGGCTTCGATCACGTATCTTGAGCGATCAAGGAAGGCAATGCGCCAGATCGCGAACGGTCGTGAAATTGCTACAAAAATTTACGCACCACGCTGAAAAGGCGATTGGAGGGGAATTGAGGCGATCGAATCGGTCGAAGTATCCGGTAAGGTCATACTCAATTTATCTGATCAGAACGACTTAACCGGCCGTAAAGGTCCCGGAGGTCGAAGACCTTTACAACAAGGTGGTGCAGAAGCTGGCCAATGCAACAGCTGTTGATGTTGTTTGCATGGACTAGGAAAAGGTGGGAACTCTTCTCTTAGATCCTCTTCACGCTCCCATGTCGCCGATTCGAATGGTTGCTCCATGTACTTTCACAGAACTTGATGACTTTGTTTGCGCGTCTCGACGCTCTGCTTCCTCCAATATCTTGACTGGATGCTCTGGATATGTGAGGTCCTCCTTCAAGTTCACTTCATCTAAAGGCATCTGCTCTTCTGGCACCTTGAGACACTTTCTTAACTGGGACACATGAAAGACGTCGTGCACCTTTGACAGCTGAGGTGGAAGCTCTAACTGATAAGCTACTTCTCCCCTTTTCGCTACAACAGGAAAGGGTCCAATGAACCTAGGAGCTAGCTTTCCACTGACTCCAAATCGTCGCATTCCTTTGAGTGGTGACACTTTCAGGCAGACATGATCCCCAGGTACAAATTCTAATGCCCTTCGACGATTGTCCGCATAACTTTTCTGTCTTGTTTGTGCCGTTTTTAATCTGTCCTGGATTAGGCAAACTTGTTCTTCTGCTTGCTTCAGCACATCTGGTCCAAACACTTGTCCTTCTTCTGTTTCCTTCCAATACAATGGAGTCCTGCGTTTTCTGCCATACAGGGCTTTGAACGGGGACATCTGCAAGCTAGATTGGTAACTATTGTTGTAGGAGAACTCTGCATAGGGCAAACTCTGATCCCAATTATTCTTGTTTGCGGGACATAAGCTCTCAACATGTCTTCGAATTTGATTTACTCTTTCTGTTTGTCCATCATGCGTGGATGATAAGTCATGCTGAAGTTTAAGTTTGTGCCCAAAAGTTCATGTAGCTTTTGCCAAAATCTTGAAGTGAATTGGGTTCCTCGATCTGACACAATCTTCCTTGGGACTCCATGCAAGCACACAATTCTTGACATGTACAACTCTGCAAGTCTATCCCGGAGTATGTGGTCTTTCTTTGGAATGAAATGGCGACTTTTGTCAAATGATCCACTATAACCCAAATTGAATCGTACCCTGCTTTGGTTCTTGGTAATCCAGTTATAAAATCCATACCAATTTCTTCTCATTTCCACTCAGGAATCTGCATGGGTTGCAAAAGTCCGGCAGGTCTCTGGTGTTCAGCCTTAATCCGTTGACACACATCACACAAAGCTACATACTCAGCAATCTCTATTTTCATACCTGCCCACCAATACCTTCCTTTAAGGTCTTGATACATCTTGGTACTCCCAGGATGAATCAAGTATTTTGATTCGTGAGCTTCTTTCAAAATTAACTCTTTTATTTCCTTCTTCTCGGGTACGATAATTCTTTTTTCCAAACCAAATGGTACCTTGCTCATCTTCTGAAAATCCTGATGCTTTACCTTTCTTCATATTCTCCTTAATTTCCTGGACATACTTGTCCTCCTTTTGAGCTGCCCTGATTTGGTCCTCTAAGGTGGGTTGAATCTCCAGAGTAGCGAGAAATCCTTCTTCTACTACTTCTAAGTTGAGTCGCTGGAATTCCTCTTGAAGTGCAGGCATACTATCCTTAATCCACAGCTTGGTGCAATAATTCTTTCGACTCAAGGCATCGGCTACCACATTAGCTTTTCCCGGATGATAATGTATCCCAATATCATAATCCTTTATTAACTCAAGCCATCTCCTCTGCCTCATATTGAGATCAGGTTGGGTAAATATGTACTTCAAACTTTTGTAGTGCATGTAAATCTCACGATTACCAATCGATAATGCCTCCATATTTTTAAAGCATGCACTACAGCGACAAGCTCTAAATCATGGGTTGGGTAATTCTCCTCATGGGGTCATAGCGCCTTGAAGCATAGGCTACTACCTTTCTTTCTTGCATCGAACACAGCCTAGTCCTTGCCTTGATGCATCACGAAGACCTCAAAATCTTTTCTAATATCCGGGAGCGTCAATGCGGTGCGAAGTTAACCTCTTCTTCACTCTTGAAAACTATCCTCACGGTTTACTCCATTCAAACTTCTTTTCCTTTTTCACAAGCTGGGTGAGAGGTCTTGCAAGCTTGGAGAAGCCTTCAATAAAGCGACGATAGTAACCACCAATCCAAGAAAACTTCGATCTCGGATCGACTTTGGTTGTGTCGATTGAGCACATCATTTACTTTATCGGGATCTACGGACACTCGCTTTGCAGAAATTACGTGACCCAAGAAATCTACTTTCTTCAACCAAAACTCACACTTGCTAAACTTGGCATACAACTGGTGTTCTCTGAGTTTTTCCAAAACTATCCTCAGATGCTCTGCATGCTCTTCCTCATTCTTGGAGTATACCAGAATATCATCGATAAATACTACTACGAACTTGTCCAAGTATTCCATGAACACCTTATTCATCAGATTCATGAAATATGCGGGAGCATTGGTTAGACCAAAAGACATCACTGTATACTCATACAATCCATAACGGGTAGCAAATGCTGTCTTTGGTATATCTTCCGGTCTTATCTTCAATTGGTGATAACCTGATCGAAGATCAATCTTAGAGAAGACACATGATCCTTTCAACTGATCAAACAGATCATCTATTCTGGGCAAAGGGTACTTGTTCTTGATCGTCACCTCATTCAAGGATCGATAGTCCACACACATGCGAAGACTACCATCTTTCTTCTTTACTAGCAGTACTAGTGCTCCCCAGGGTGACGAGCTTGGTCTTACGAAACCCTTATCCTGCAACTCTTCAATTTGCTTCTTGACTTCAGCGAAATCATTGGCAGACATCCGATAAGGTCTCTTTGAAATCGGAGTGTGCAGTACCAAGTTGATAACAAACTCAATTTCTCTGCGGTGGCATTCGGCAAATCCTCGGGAACACATCCGGTACTCACTCACTATAGGTACTTTTTCCGAGTCACTCCTTCACACTGTATTCAACCCACACTGCTCGGAAAGGTGAGTTTGACTTATACCTTACTTGGATCCCATCCGAGTTGGTGATTATAACGACTCGTCGGCACAATCTATCATCCTTTATACTTGGTTAACCAATCCATTCCAAGTATCACATCTAAACTCTTGGCGTCTATTATAATAAGGTTCGCTAGGAATCTAACTCCATTTATATCCATAGTTGCGCTAGAACAAACGTGTTAGTCCTCATTTCCTTTCCAGGGGATTGGACTAGCATAGGGTTCTTTAGCTTACACACATCCCAATTATATCTTTCAACAAAATCTTTAGACACAAAAGAATGCGAAGCTCTAGAATCAAATAATGCTGATGCAGGTACTGAGTTGACAAGGAACTTACCCAGAACTACGTCGGGTGCATCCTGGGCTGCTTCCGCGGTCACATGGTTGAGATGCCCTCTGCTCACCACTTGTGGAGCCCTTGGGGTCTGAGGTGTCCCACGGCCTCGTCCTGCATTTGGAGCTCGTGCTGGTGTCGTTCCCAGGTTGAAGCGAACGGGGTCCTGGTGGCGCTCAGGGACGATTCGGCATAGTGCCCCATGTTCTTCAGGTTGAAACACTTTGCACTCCTGCTGCTGAAGTCCGGTTCTTTTGTGGTTGGCCACCATTGCTGTCAGGGAACTTGGTTATTTAGGCGAGGTCCGATGAATGGAGTCCTTGGCGCACTTGGTTCTGTGGGTCTATGGGCCGTGGTGGGTTAGGGCAAAATCGAGAAGCGCTCGCGCCTGCTTGTGCTTGGAACTTCCTCTTGAGCTTTCATACGGTGACGTTGAGCATCTTCTTGTACAAAAGCCTTGTTCACCATGTGTTGGAAGGTCGGAAAATCATTCGACACTAGCTGCACCTTGAGGTTGGGGTCGAGTCCCTTCATGAACCTCCAGATCTTGGTTGCCTCTGAGGTGATCTCTTCAGCTGCATACCTATACAGCTGAGTGAACTTATTCAGGTATTCGGAAACGCTGAGGTTTCCTTGCTGCAGTTGGTAGAATTCTCTTTTCTTCATGTCCATTATTCCCGTAGGAATGTGCGCAGTGCGGAAAGCCTCCACAAATTCATCCCATGTGATAGCTTGCGTGTTTTGATGGGCGGCGTGGTAATTTTCCCACCAGTTAGCGGCGATTCCCTTGAGTTGGTGAGCCGCATACAGCACCTTCTCATTGTCATTGCACTGGGCTAGGACCAACTTCCTCTCCACATCCTTAATCCAATCATCTGCCTCCAGGGGATCCACTGAACCAGCAAAAGTAGGGGGCCTTGTCCTCATAAATTCTCCCATCCTAGGCGAGGAGCTTGATTGGGTGCACGTGGAGCTTCTTGTGCTTGTTGCAGGCGAGAGCTTGAAGTAATCTGCATTGCATAGCCATCATCTGCTCCAAGCTGGGGGCTTGAGCAGGGGGTGGTGGAATGTTGTTGTCTGCTTGATTGTTGGCGTCACGGCTGTTGCCAGGGTTGCTCCTTGTGTTCACCATCTGAAGCGGTTTAGGTTAGCATAAGGTAAGGGGGAAATAGCAAAGGTGAGAGACTAGGGGAAACTAAACCACATCCCAATTCAACACTCAAGGAAGAAACAAGCAATTAACTTAGCAAAAGAACTTATATTGAAATCAAATTAGTTTTAAGAATGGCTGTACCACAAGTGCACGAATGCTTGGTACAGTCCATCTAGCACACCAAAATATAGCATAAAGCGTTCTAAAGACGCGGACATTTTATTTGGGTACTACTGACTCAAAAGACTACTAATCCTCTCCAAAGATGTGCTCCTCAGGGTCCTCCTCCGGGTCCTCTTCTGGATCCTCCTCCGGGTCTTCCTGGCGCTCTCTCATGTGGTGCCTCGAACAATCACACTCGGCCGAGGCACGGGGCGATTCTGACGGAGGCGATCGAGCGTGAACGGGAACGAGAAGGCTTGCGCTTCTTGAGAGTGATGACGGGTGGCGGACTGGGGCGTCGCACCTTCTTGCGTCTTTGTGAGCTCGGTGCGAGTCACGAAGTTGAGTGGCGCTGGTTGTTGGGGATGACGGTGGTGCGGAGAAGATGGTGTGTAGTCACCGCGGCTTTGAGCCGTCCCAACTCGAACTCTCTGCTTGGCTCTGGAGAAGTTGTGCGGAGAGTGTCTGAGTCTTGATAAGCTGGAAGTGAGAAGCATCCGTAGCTGTCCAATCTCCTCCAAGGCTCTAGCATAAGTGACTGCCATCGCTTGTGTGAGCTGCACCTGATGTGACAATCGAGGATCATCAGCTGGAATGTCAAAGGGATCTGGATACCTCTGTCCTGCTCGAGGTTGATGAAGAAGCGAAGGAGGCGATGCATAGCATCCTTGTGCAGATGGCACAACTCATCAATGGCGAGCGTCTTGCATCTGGGCGGCATCGAAGCAGCGGGACCGAGGATGCTTGATGGGGTATTTGTGGGAGTTGAATTCCCCTTCCCGTGCATACAGGAATACCTCCATGGTCCAAGAGTCTCGATCCGGATCCTCGTCTTCCGCCCCGAAAATGGGCGGTGACGATACTCAAGCTCTTGCATCACCGCGGGAGAAGGCTAGCAAAAGCTCCAGCATCCTCTCCATGTGAGTAGTAGTCCCACGGGGCAACGGAGGTCGAACCGGCCATCTACAAAGTTGAAATAAAAGAGAAGATTAGTAAAAAGGTTTTAACAAAAGAATTTAAAGACAAAACGAGATTCTAAGTAAGAAGAGAGTAGAAGCAAAGAAGCTTATACATTTTTAATATACTCTTTTATAAATATAAGTCCTTATGGTTTGCCATTCTTAATCTAGGTCACGTCCTACAGTCAAATTGGCTCTGATACCATCTCTGCCGGGCCCTGTTTCCAACCGGACCCTCTGTGTATTCTGCACTAGTCCCGGATCAAAGCTAGTGCACACAGTTAAGCAGAATGGAAAACATCACCATCAACGATTTATTACAATAATTAAAATCACGACCACAAGGTCTCATTATTACAATGGAGGTTTAAGACCTCGCACACATGAAACACAGGAAGCAAAGATAACTCGGAAGTCCCATCAATACGCCACGGACAATTGGTAGGGAAGCGCGACCTAGTCCTCCGGGAAAAATCCATCACAACCACAAGCGAAGCAGTAGTTGTAGTCACCTTCTTGAGCTTCAACTTCCTCTGAGATTTATTTTTAAGTGTAGCATGTGAGTACATAAAGTACTCTGCAAGTCTTGGGAAAAATGCATAGATGCGAGGCTTGACAAAAGAAGGCTATATGGTTCTTTTGCACAAAGCAATATTTTAAATTCAATTACTAACAATTATTTTCAAAGGCATTAATTTAATGAAGTAAAGGTTTTTAAAGAAACTATCATTAATTCTATAGTGAAGGTTCCAACTACCAACACTAGTTAATCAATTTTAACTGAACAAGTTTAATACTGCGGGTTACATCCACCCTCTCTGGCCCCAACTGCCAGGACACCCTTCCAAGAGTTCCCTCCACTCTCGGAATACAAAACTTTTGATTTTAAAACCAAAACCAGAAATCTACCATGTGAATGCATTCCTTGCCCGCCCTTGACCGTGGGCACGGCTATTTGAATAGTTTTACACTCTGCAGAGGTTGTACAACTTTACCCACAAGAGATAAATTATCCTAAAAGTCAACACGCTTCCTTTGGCATGAGACCCAGATAAAATATCACAAAGCCTTTACCTTACTCTAATCTAGCTAGATACCACCACGAGGTTTCACCGCAGTAGGCTAACTGCCCGAACCGAAGCCCCCTCTTGTGCCATATGAGTACAGTAAATCCCTGTCCCTCACTGTGGATAACTAGTCCATCCTTGGCACCCACTTTCCACTGGTGGCACCTAAACTAGACTATCATAAGTTAGTCAGCTAGGTCGTACCCATATAGACTTGTGGTTGTACGGTAGTGCTTAGTCTGGACAAAAACAAGCGTCGGTCCTTAATTGACTAGGGTGGAACATACACTTTACAAGATCTCGTGCTAACTGCACCAAGCCAAACCAACCATCCACCCTAATCTAAACCAACTTTCACATTTTATTTTATTTTAAAAGACCAATGGCAACTCCAATTACCACTACATTCATAAACACAAGGGTATTACAATAATTCATAATTTCCCATTTGCAAGATTTATGAGGTATTCAATAGCATGGCTAAGCATTGCACTACCATTCTAATACCAACAATTAAATACATTACTCTCATTAATGAGTCAAAGGAATTTCTAGGGTTGCAAAGGTACATGGCAATCAACTTCAAGTGAGGGCATAACAAGGTTGGATATAACTAATGCCTTAAGATTTGAATTATCATTTTATGTAAATAGCAATGCACATAATTTAAAATAATTAAAACATTTCAAAATCATAGGTTCAAGATGATCAAAGGAGACTTGCCTTCTTGCAGATTCTCTGGGTCTTCTTGCTGTTGGGTGGAGTGATCGTCGACAACGTTGGAATCTACGCGATAAAAGACGAAGCAAACAAAGCAAATAAATACAAACAAAATTCAAATAAAATCCAAAATTTCAACAGAGGCCATATTTGGATAGATCATAATTTTAGATGAATTTAGAAATTTGAATGGCTGGATTTGGAGCTAAAATGAGAAAGTTATGCTTATTTGAAAATCTCAGATTGGATAAATCTAGAAATTCCCAAATTTCTGACAGGTGGGCCCACTGGAATGTTAGATTTTAATTTTTATTTTTTTTATTCTGAGAGACTGACAGGTGGGGTCCACTGAACAGTACCCACTGACGGTCGCTGACATGTGGGACCCCTCTGTCAGTGACCACATCTGCTTTAGTCACTGACAGGTGGGACCCACTGGAATCTGGACCCACTTGTCAGAGGCCGACGCAGACCGGCGGCCGCTGACGGGTGGGACCCATCTGTCAGTCGCGAAATAACAAAGAAAAACTTGACCTCAGCGTGCGGGGCCGGAGGCTCGAGCAGCAGGAGATTAAGGGGAACGAGCGGCGGTGATAGCCAAGTGAGCGGGGAGGCGTTGCCTACCCAATAAGGGTAGGTAATCCCCTTAAGGCTTACCTGCGGGGAGGCCCGGGCAGCAGTGAACGGAGGCGGGGTTGCCGGCGGTGAGGGGTGGCTGGGGAGGTTCGGTGGAGTTCCAAAACGCGTCCCTGGAGCGAAGGCGGTGCTTCTGGAGGGGTCAGCGGGGTGCGGCGATGAGCGGAGAGGGCCGGCGACGAGGAAGACGACGACGTAGATCGGGTTCTCCGGCGCGACGGTGTTCCGGCGGTGGGGAGGGGCAGCCGAGGTGTCGGGGAGGTTCGCCCGGGCGCGAGGAAGCTCGAGGTGGCGATGGCGGGCTCCGGGAATCACCGAGGCGGCGGCGATTGCTCGCCGGAGTACTAACCGTGGGCGCACGGGGAACTCTCGGTGCGACGGCGCTCGGGGCTTAGGGAGAGAGGTGGAGCGCTCTAGGAGGTGGTGCGGCGAGAGGGGAGGCCGATGGGGGTATTTATAGGGGTGGAGGAGGGGGCACGGTGCGGCAATTCCTCGCTAGTGTGTCGGCCGGAAAAAGGAAGGGAGCGGGGACGAAAGGAAATCGGGGAAGAGAAGGAAGGGAGGACGTGGGGGGAGAGGGGATTTGGTCGTGGCGGGGCTTGGGGTTTCCGAAACCGGGGAGAGCCAGAGAAGGCAAGGCCAGATCCCGCTCGGATTTGGTCGCCGGCGCAAAGAAGGAAAGGGGGAAGAAAGAAGGAAGGAGGCGGCTCGCGGACGCAGCGAGGCGACATCTTGGGCGCGGGCGTCGTGAGCGGCGGGGCGGCCGACATGCGGGGCGGGTGGCGGCGGAGGCGAGCGCGGCGGCCGACGTCACGGGGCCCGCAGTCGAGGAGAGGCGGGGTGGTGGATAGAGGTCGGACGCGGGGCCGCGGCTCATCGGCCGATCCACGCGTCGAGCGGGAGGAGGGTTAAGCGGAGGGGCGGGGCACTGGCCGCAAGCGGTGGGAGAGGGAAGGTGCGGCCTGGATCGACCGAGCGGCGACGTGGGCGGATCTGGGCCGTCCACGCGTCGGCCGGAGGGGAAGGGAGGGATTTTTATTTTTGGAATTTGATTTTTATTTTCAGAAAAGGCTAGGAAATTATTTAGGCCTCAGAAAAATATGAAAATACCTCCAAAAATTCCAGAAAAATTCACAGAAGCTTCTGGAGTTATTTTGGACTAAATAAAATTATTTCCAACTACTGTTGGTATTTTATTTTCATAATTTAAATTACTTTTTAAATTTTAAAAATAGATTTTGAACTCCAGAAAATTCAGAAAAGCCAAATAAAAGTCAATTGCTTTAAAATACTTATTTTGAAATTAAATTTTTCCAAAAAAACAAATTTTGGGATGTGACAAACCTACCCCCCTTAGAAAGAATCTCGACCCCGAGATTCGGATGGACTGGGATTTCAGTACAATTTTTAGTATAGAATTTTTTGTATAGAAAATTTGTAGTATACAATTTTTAATATAGAAAATTTAGTTCACGTAATTTTGTATGAAATGTTAGTGGTAGTAAAAATTGTAGATGTAGAAAATTTAGTATGGAAAATTTAGTACAATTTTTAGTATAGAAATTTTAGTATAGAAAATTTGTAGTATACATTTATTAATATGGAACGTTTTTAGTACAGAGATTTTAGTACAATTTTTAGTATAGAAATTTTTGTATAGAAAGCAACCGTAGGTGTAGATCTAGCTAGAAAAAGTTAAATATTTGTTATACTAAATTTATTAAACATGTAGTTTTACAAAATTAACAACATGCGTATGAAATCTACATGCGTACAAAATTGTAGTTTAGAAATTTCATTCACTGTAATGTACAAATTGCAGCTATGGCGCATGACTGGCAGTACCCCTATTGGACGAGCACGTGGACCGTGTGCATCACGCTTCCCGTCGTGTGCCACCACCGGGGAGCGCGAACAAGCTGGCTGAGCTGGGAGTGGTCCGGACACGCACACCTCGCGTGGCCTGGAAACTCGACCCTATTGGACAGCCAGGTTTGCACTACGCTAGCGTTTTAGTGCTGCCGTAAGAACATTTCGTGCTGACCTTCACTATGTTTGCAGGCTGCGGGATACCGGGCTACTCCCTCTTGCCCGAATGGTGCAGGCCATGGACGAGGATGGACCCGCCTTGGCCGCGGGCGGGGACGAGGCCATGGAGTGATCACAACGCTTCCCGTTCGACCGTTCCCTGCTGACGGCTCTGGTGGACCGTTGGCGGGCCGAGACGCACACTTTTCACCTCCCATTCGAGGAGATGACGCTAACCCTGGAGGATGTGTCCCTGCTTTTTGGCTTTCCGATCGCGGGAGGCGCTGCCTTCGTATCGGAAGCCCTAGTCGAGTGGCGCGCTGACCTGCTCGGCAGATTCGAGGGGGTATTTCCACCGGGTGACGTGGGTGAGTACCACATCTTACTAGTGAGTCAGACCCATGGACCGTCGCTGAGGTGGCTCGCATAGTTTCGGGTACGTAGTCTTTACAATCGATCGTGTCATCGAAGCTCTTATTTGCGTTGTTACGTACTAACAACATCTTGTTTGCATTCAGGTGGAGCGGATGGACCCAGAGGCGGACGATCACCATGTCTCGCGGCACTTGGAGGTGTACTTGCTGTGGCTGTTTGGCTGGGTGCTCTTCACCAGCAGCCACAGCAACAGCGTCGACACACACCTCATCGCTCATGCTAGGGCGATCGTGGATGGCGAGGCCCCCAGGTCAGCTGGGGATCGGCCGTACTTGCCGCGACCTACCGTGGCCTATGCGATGCGTGCATGAGGTTCAAGGCGAACTCGGTCCTCGCGGGTTGTCCCCTACTACTGCAGCTGTGGTCGTTCGAGCGCTTCAGGCTCGGATGAGCTTTGCTGGACGACATGGGTCCGTACGAGCCCGAGATGTATCCGGGGGGAGACGTGATCCTACAAGCAGGCACTCTAGAAAGGGAGTGAAACGCGGCACGGACTAGATAGCAAAGATGCAGGGGTGGATTGCGTAGTTGGACGGTGTGCTTGACGACATGGTTGACGAGGACTGCCCCTATGACAGCACAGAGTACACGGAGTACCTGCGTTAGTACCAGAGCCGGACACGTACGAGGCTCGTACATGTCGTGGACCCGCCCCCCTCACACCTCGCCATTCCGACAGACATGTATCCCGCGCACCTCGTGCGGGACGCGCACATCACGGTACGTTACACGTATTTTCGAGCATTTCCTAATGGCAATGCTACCTTGGATAATTAACCATTTTATGTCTTTTCCTTCAGTCTGATGTGGGTCTTTCAATCGTCACGGAGGCCGAGAGTATGCTGCACAGGCTCGCCGCATGTGTCGAGGTGGGCCACGAGGAGCACATCAGCGCGTACTGTCATTTCAAGGAGTGGGGTACACATGTCGTGCACCTACTGTCCTACACGAGGCTACCAGCGGCCTCCACGCCCACGCCCACGCCCGGACACGGGCGGCAGCCACGGTGCCGCTGCGGCCGGTGTGGCACTACTCGAGGCTCTACGTGGGCATGTCCTCAAACACCTCACCGGACGAGGCCGAGGATCTGCACGGGGCGGCCTCGTACACCGCGTCCTCCGTGCATCCCTGGCTTACCCACACAGGGGGTGTACTCGACGTAGTATACCCTCCTCGGTAGCGATGGCGCCAAGCGAGGGTATGCGTATTATGCGATCTCCATTTTATCGCAATGCTTTACATCGAAACTAACGATATTATTTTGCGGTCTTTTCCGCCGAGTATCTGTACGGCCTCCGCGAGCCTGGACGATGTGGACCAGTACTTCTCCGAGTGGGTCAGGCAGCCGTCTTAGTCTGTACCTCCTTACAACACCAGAGTTTCTCTCCGACAGTGCCCTCCACTAGCTCAGAGGCGGGTGCAGCTGACTCCACCAACTCAGAGGCGGGTGTGACATGCTCCTGATCGTTTTACGTTCTCGGAGCGTCGTAACCTGTTGTAGCGGAGGATGGCTAAGCGGGGCCATACAGGAAGACACGGGCGTGGGGACGGGGCAGGCTAGGGTGGCGCCTGATTGTACACTATTGTTTCATGTACTGCTTACATTTTTTATTTACAATGTGAACTTTTTAGTACCGTGCCATGCTTACTTATACTCCTCATTACCTGCTCGATACACGCTCCAAACGAATAGTGAACTTCAATGATGGCAACCGCACGAAGATTCTCAGTAACATCAAAATATCACTTACTATCGTATGTATCATTCATTTTATGGTCAATCGTTTGTAAAAAAAATTTCAAAATTATTTACGCACCTACAACATACAATGAACATAAACTTTTATTACAACTTCAGCAGATTTTTTTACCAGTTTAAAACTACAAAATTGACAAAATTTAAAACATTCACGGGATCGCATCCAGATTGCGCCCATTGGCATTGCATGAAAGTCGCCCAACGGAACAGCGGCCGATGCGATCGCTCTAGGAGTGAGGCGGCGAGGATTGTGTCGACCACTGGTTGAGCGATAGGCTCAATCGCCCCCATTGGGCGATCTGAGCCTATTTTTATAAAAAATTTTGCGTGTATATTTCTGTAATTTCGAATAAAAATGGACTATTCGTACAAAAAATTTGGCAATACTCATTGACACAAGTAGCCATGTGACCAGGACAGGCATGAGTTGGATCCACATGAGCAAAACCACCCAACCAAATTTAATCTGGTTTTCAAAGTTTAGGGTGTAAAAAGAACGGTTTTATATTCCAAAGTTTAAGTGGACTTTTTAGAAAGTTAAGGGATGTGAAATGAAATTACGCCGATCAAAATAAATAGAAAAGAGGGGGGCAAGAGAGAGATATTCCGATGAATCTCACACCTTAAAAAATATCAAAATCAAGGATGGTTTGGTACTTTGGTGCAAAGCCCAACCCGATAGGAAAACAAAGAAAGAAATTGAAAAAAATTGGGGGAGGGGAGGAAAGCGAAATCAAATTCGCCAAACAGGAGTGGCGCTAGTAGGGCCAAGGTTGAGGGGCGGCGGTGGGCGGGAGTGGCGATGGCGGGGCTAAGGGAGGAGGGGTGATGGAGGCGGAGGCAGAGGCGAAAGGGCGGAGACGGAGGTGGAGGCAGGGGTAGAGGCGACAGCGGATGCGCGGAGGTGGCTGCGATGGGCGAGCATAGGTGGCAGCGGGTGGAGGCACGTGGGTAGAGGCGGAAGCAGCGCGGATGGGCAGAGGCGATGGGGATGTTGGACCTTTTTGTAATTTCTCTCATTTTCGGGGAAAGAAAAGGAAATGGCTATGGGACCCACTTGTAAGAGAGGGAGAGAAAAGGATAGAGGGAAGGCGATCGGTTTGGACAACGCGATCGGACGATGGGAGAGAAAAGGATAGAGGGGCAAACGATCCGTTTGGACGACATGTTCGGACGAGTTATTCGGATGACCCGTTAGGACGAGCCATTAGGGATGGCAATCGAGCGTGGTGAGTACGGGTAGTGCTCGCCCATTCCCGTACCCGTGACCCTAATTTACGCCCATAGACATACCCGCGAAGGATGACAGGTGAAGAATCTCACCCTTACACGTCGCCCGTTTACCCGCAAACTGAGAGTCCCCATCTGAGAGTTGAACTAATGACAAGTACATATAGGTAGTAGCTGTTGCTAGGAAATATAATAGTTATCAAAAAGTTTATAACAATCAATAGTAATTAGAGATATATAAAAGTTTATAACAATCGATAGCAATTAGAGATATTGCTATGGCTGTGCCACCTATCAATCTATATCGTGGGTAAATGGGCGGGGCGAGTACAGGTGGAGCTTACCCATACCCGTACCTATTTGCCCGACGGGTAGAATGTTCCTCCCATTTCTATACCCATGGGTAAAGAAAATATCCTGTACCCAGCTCCATTAGGGTATTTACCCACAGGTATACGAGTAAACGGGTACAATTGCCATTATGACGAGCCATTCAGATGGATCTAGGTTTGACTGGGCTCTCTCTTATCTCCTCATCTCCTCGCTTTTCGTCCAGCGGCGTCTTCAGCTTCTACTGGTCATGGTGCCATCGAATCCTCCCGATCGGTTCAGCCTCTTCGGCTCAAATCAGAGATAGGAGTTGAGGTTTTAGAAGAGGAGGATAGCTCATCACCGAATCAAATGTTTCTCTAGCTATTTGGTCTTTGGGAATTTGTTGAAAGAGCTCAGCGGTAGCTATGCTTGTGGTCTCTGGGCTGTGGCTAGTGTGCTCTCCGCTCACAAATCCATTCTTTGAATTGTGTGCTTGCGCACGGTGTTTCTCTGGTACATCGGCTCGTATGTGGCCATGAGAAGTGTGATATGATTTCATCTTCCTGTTGGCTTTGTGCAGCACCGACCGACCTGTTCCTCGGCTTCACGAATTGGTAAGTGTTGATTTGTGGAGTAGGGCTTTGTATCTCTGATTACCTCTATAGTGATTCTCTCGTATTCACTGGTGATTGGTTTTCTAGGACATCATCTTCGACGAGCCTAGCCCCTTTTGCTGTCACAGTGGCTTGGAGTGCCGTCGATTAGTGAGCTTCACTTCTCCTTTCTTATATTTATTATGCATTTATCAACTGTGCTAGTTGTTACTTCTAAAGTTTGCGGTGAGATCTAGCACTGGGAGGGCCTTTGCATGTTGGAGTGTGGGCTTGTGAATTGCTCAATGAGGAATCTTTGTCAAATTGAAATCACAGTAACAATTCAGATTAATTCTACTAGTGTGACTTTCTCATATATATTCTTGATTACCTCTGTTGGGTGTGGTTTGTTGCTTTGTCAATTGCCAAATCTATATGCTCTGCTCAAGTATTGCTGACTGCTGTTGATAGGTTTTGCCGAATATATGTTTATATTGTTGGTATTACCGAAAATTCTTATTGAATCAGCAGTAGCTCTACTCTATTGCTAGTCTCTGTTATTTGTCGAAATCTATAATTTATGCTTGCTCTTGACTTTGGTACTACACTGAGGTAATATTCATTGAGTTAGACTAGAAGAATCTTGAAGGTTTTGTCACTGTCATCGTGAAAATTGACAAGAGTTGTAGAAGGCCAAGTTTCCTTTTAAACTTGTGTAACTCCTCAAACTGAGAGCAATAATATAATTCTCAATTCATCTGTTATGTAGATTTTAAATGCTCACATGTGTCTTCTATTGAATATATTGCAATATGTTAATGTTCTAAATTGGATATCTGCTGCGAGAGATAGTACATGTACTTCCATGTTATTTTCATATTGCTATATATATATACTTGCTTGTGCTTAATCATAATTGGAATTAAAATGGAAATATTGCTAAATCCACTTAATTTTCAATAGGAGATGGGTGGTGGAGGAGGCAGTGGCAGTGGTGACAATGACGAGGATGGGTGGGTGAAAGGTGGAGGCGGTGGCGGTGGGGACGGAGGTGGCGGGGACAGGCGAAGGCGGCAAAGATAGGCGGAGGTGGAGATAGTAAGATCAGAGGGGGCGATGGGAGCTAGCGACTTCCCAATTGCTGCGACACAAGCCGAAGAGGTCCAACCACGGAGCTGGAAGCTAGAAGTGGATACAATTTGGAATGGGCCTAAAACTCCTATTAATGAACTTCCCAAGGTTTCTTTGATTCACATGTTGAAGCTGTGGTCACTCACAAGTTACAAGTACTTCTCATGTTCATGCGTGCGGCCTCGCCATGGCACAGATCAACGCTCTTGCGTATAGTGTATAGGGATGCTATGCAAGCTCGATAGATCAATCAGTTAGTTTCTGTGCTCGATCACTCGACCTCGTTGATCTTGCAATGATGCTATGATAGATGGACAATATATGCGTTTAATTACAGATTCAGTTGGAGTTGCTGTGTGTGGCATTAGTTAGATTAATTTGGTCCTATAGTAAGACATGCATCCAGTTAGTTTTGATTAGTTTTTTGGAGTCTTTCTTATGCCCTTGGCTAGGGTAACATGCATGCTTGATCTACCATTGGTGATATTTTAATGGAGAACTGGAGTGGAGACTTCCTAATTGCAGTAAACTAAATAAAAGTCATGGATATAGTATGCATAAATGTAGGGTTAAGTTCTACTGGCAGAACCTAGGGTTTCAACAACTATGACCAGAAAACTTATGATTTTCTTAAATTTACGATTTAAGAAAACACAAAATGAAAAAACTATGTCAGTGAGTTTGATCAAATGTTTTTGGTACTTGTGTCTGGTTGATGTCAAGCTCTCTACATAACTGGCAAAAATTGACATTTTGCCACTCCATTCATCACCCCCCGTATTAGGATTTGCCACTTTTATCATTGGCTTTGATGATTTCCCACTATGTTCATAAAAATAGTCATGTTTTGCTACTTCTCACATGTTCCACATTTTTATCATTTTCTTTCACCCCAGGAAAAACATAGAGCAACTCACGAGATTTTTTGCACTGCGATCAAACCGTAACTTTTCAGTTTTCTTCTCCACTTATTATAGATAGAAAATTTAGAAAACGGTTACAAGTAAATATGGCCAACAAATGCGCCAGGATCCAAAATAGTCGCATGCACCATCCCATGGCCTAGTGATCAGCTTGGCCACTAACACACGCATAGACTCAATACAATTACATGCACATCATTATGTCTACCATTCATAATAATACAATTCTAATGGACTAATTAACAACAAAAGTAACGTGCAAAGCTATGAAATAGGGTGCAACAAGATACTTGACATACACCCCATAATCGTGTTGCACTTTCTGGATTTCAATCAACCCAAACTTCTTGCGCATCTCCTAGAACTTGACACACCTGAGTAGCTTCATGAGGATGTTGGTGAGTTGATCATCCAAATTGATGTATTCCACTGCAATCTTTCCTCCCGCAACACACTCCCAAATAAAATGATAATGAGTATCCATGTGCTTACTTCGATCATAGAAGTCAAGATTCTGGCACAAAGATATTGCTGATTTAGTGTCCACATTCAACGTAGCCTTACTCAGTTCTTTCCCCAACAGATCACTGAGTAGTCGCCCTAGGCATATACCATGGCATGACGCTGTTGTAGCAGCGATATATTCTTCCTCGCAAAACGATAGCAACACCACCTTCTGCTTTTTAGATTGCCAACTGATTAGACTCCTCCCGAGTAGATATAGAATGCTTGTAGTGCTTTTGCAATCATCCAAATCCCCAGCCATGTCATTGCCACTATAGCCAAGCAAGCATGACCCTTCTTCTCTTCTTCTTTCATGGCGACATCCCATATTGCATGTACTGGCAATGTACCGCAGGATGTGTTTTACAGCAACTAGATGCTCAATAGTCAGAGCCTCCATGAAACGACTCATGACCATTGAGTAAGCAATGTCTGGCCATGTATGCACCAAGTAATGCAGACTTCCCACAACCCTTTTGTAGAAAGTAGCATCAATAGAGGGGTTTGTTGCTCACCTTGCTCAATTTGTGCCTTGCTTCCATGGAAACTTGGTATGGATTGTAGTCAATCATACCAATCTTCTCCAAGATCTTCACTACGTAGCCCGACTGGTTCAGGGTGATACCATCGCCTCTCTGATGCACCTCTATACCAAGATAGTAGCTCACCAAGCCTAAGTCGCTCATGATGAACAATTTTCGCATCTTCTCCTTGAACTTGCTTATCTCTTGTGGGTTGGCACTTGATGATGAGATCATCCATATAAACACCCACAAACAAACTTGATGAGCCCATACCTCTCTTGTACACAGTGTGTTCCGATGGACTTCTTCAAACCCAAGTGACAACAATATGCTATCAAGCTTTGAGTTCTATGCTCTAGGTGCTTGGTGCAAGCCATAGAGTGCTTTCTTGAGCTCAACGCCTTCTGCTCAGTTTTCTCATCCATGAAATCGCGTGGATAGACTATGTAGATCTCCTCTTCAAGATCACCATTGAGAGACGCTGATTGACGTCCATGTGATGCACTTCCCAACCTTCTTGAGCCGCCAATGCAATAAGTAGCCGCACCATCTCCAAACAAGTGACTGGTGAGAATACCTCCTCAAAGTCCATGCCTTGCCTTTGCATGTACCCCTCTGCGACAAGTCATGTTTTGTACTTCACCATGTGCCACCTGAGTCTTTCTTCACTTTGAACACCCACTTCAAGCCAATGGGTCGGTGACCACTCAACAAATTAGTGAGCTGCCAGGTTTGGTTCTGCTCGATGGACTGCATCTCCTCCACCATGGCTTGGCACCAGCACTGGTGCCTTTCAGCCTTAGTGAAACATGTGGGCTTCTTTGTTGCCATGTGATAGAACATGGTGTTGTCGATCTCATTGTCATCGACCTCCTGCACAGGCCTGGTAGTGTCATAGATGTTCCCCCACTATGCGATACTGACATGCTCCATCGTCAGAGGAGGGCGAAACAACAGTTGATGGGGACACAAATTCCACCACTGTAGGCACTGTAGCACCTGATGCGGTTGAAGATGATGCTGCGTCAGTGGCCCAGGACTAGGCACATGACTTGGCATAGCAGCTACCGAAGTGTGGTCACTCCCGTGTATTGGAACGTTGTTCCGCTCACCTCCTATGATGGTGTAAGAAGTGTATGACATGGTAAAAATCTCAGTGGGAGCCATTGGTTCCATGTCACTTACTGGCACACTCCACTCCCACTTGGCCTCCTCATTGAAAATGATGTCACATGTCAAGTGCACATGCTTCCCAACCAGGTCAAACACCCGATACGCCTTGGAGCTAGCTTTTTAGCCAATGATAACCATATGATTATTTCTATCATTGAGCTTCTTCAAATTTGGCTTAACCACCTTCACGTGTACCACACAGCCAAATGTACGGAAGTAACATATGTTCGGCTGCCTCCCGTACAATGCCTCGTAAGGCGTCTTGCCCTTAACACTATGCGTCGGTGCATGGTTAAGGATGTGGACCACTGTCATCACAACTGCGCCCCAAAATCTCCCTGGCATGCCTTTCACCTTCAATAGGCTTCGTGCCATTGCAACCACTGTCTGGTTGCGGTGCTCAACAATGCCATTCTGTTGTGGTGAATACAGTACCGTAATATGCCGGTTGATGCCATGGTTGGTTCAATACTTGCTGAACTCCACGGAGGTGAACTCGCCACCGTGATCTGTGTGGAGAGTCCACAACTTGTGGTTGGACTCCACCTTGACGCCTACCAGGAACTTCTTGATGGCTGTCAGTGCCTAATCTTTCAATGCCAGGAGCACCATCCACCTATAGCTACTGAGATCATCAACCAAGAGCAGGAAATATTTCTTGCCACCTGGTGTCACCGGTGTGATGGGTCTGCATAAGTCACCATGCATGAGACCCAGATGATTCTCCTCACGGTAGTTTGCCTCTTGTGAGAATGGAGACCTTCATTGCATGCCTGCCAAACAACTGTCACAGATTTGATCCACCTAATCAATCTATGGCAGTCCATGCACCATGGCCTGCTACACAAGTCTATGGAGTGAACATAAGTTTAGATGCCCATAACATGCATACCATTGCTAAGCTTCCTTGCTACATCTCACCGCTAGGCACATTGTCTGCGACACACCAAGATTGAGAATGTATAACTGGTTTTTGGTTCTTTTTATCTTAGCGAGGAGTTGGCATTGATGGTCATGGATCCATAACACACCATCCTCAATGAGCATTTGGCACCCATTCTCATGGAGTTGTCTAAGGCTCACAATTATATGTTGCTTCTCAGGTGAGGGATGTAGCAGACACCCGTGAACGCACGGTGCTCATAATTGTGGCACATGAACAACACCGTTCTGTGCCCACAAATGTCAATGATGGAGCCATCACCGAACTTCCCTAAGCCCTTGATATCGGGGTCCATCTCGGTGAAGCTCACCTTGCACCTGGACATATGATTGCTTGCCCCGGTGTCTAGGTACTAGGTTCTCCTCCTCCTAGCCAAGTTGAACTTTCTCGTGCACCTCATTGAGCATGATGTTGCTGATTAAATCCTCCATGGCCTCGGTGACAGTGCACACCTGCACCATCAATAAGGTGGGTTCATCATCCTAAGTTGTGTAAGGTTCACTTGCTCCCTACGCTCTCGCTGCGGCTTGCGACACTCGCTAGAGTAATGCCTATAGATGCCGCAGTTGAAGAACTTGACCTTTGACTTGTCACGAATGCTTCCAGACTCTGCAGCCTCCTTGCTGTCGCTGTTCCCCATGCCACATCCACTCTGCTTGCTGCGGCTATAGCTCTTTCCACCGAAGCCACTCCCGGGGAACATGGCACTGCCCGAGGAAGCTTCACCCTACTTCCTCTTTTTTTCATTTGTGCTAGCCACTCCGCCTCTGTGAGGTGTAAGCAGCCACCCTTGCCACCACTATTGCTGAGTTCATACTGCTCCTTGATGGCTTTAACCGGCCGGTGAGCTCTTCAACTGAGAGTGTCCTTAGGTCAAGCAACTACTTAATTGAGATGGTGACTTGCATGAATCTGCCTGGCATGACACAAAGGAATTTCTCGACAACCTTCTTTTCCTCCAACATGTCTCCAAGTGCATGGAGATTGTTGATGATGCTGTTGAGTCTCATAGCGAAGCCATCCACTAACTCACAGTCCTTCGTGTGGATCAACTCATACTCATTGTGTAGTGTTTGCGCCTTCACCTTCCCAGACTCTCTCGACACCCATGCGCATCGTGTGCATGGTCTCCCATGTCTATTTGGCAGAGTCCTTTACCGCTAGTGTGGACAGTATCTACATCGGCATAACTCGCAAGACCGCAGATAGAGCCATCTATTGATGCGGTACTCGGCATCGCTGGGTTTGATTGCCTTCCAGACTCCCTACGCCTTGAGATTGACTCTTATGAGGAGAGCCCAATTAGGGTAATTCATGCACGTGAGCATGGAATAGTGCACCAGTATACCAACCTCCTTCACCTGCTACGCTACCAACTGCCAGCCGCCGCTGCAGCCAGTGCCATCCTAGTGGTCGTCATCTACATCATGGTCCCTTGGTGCAGGAGGGGATTTCAATCTGTCATCGGACATCGGCACCGTAGGATCAAAGTAGTACTACTCTTACACCAAATGTCGGCAAAGAGCCGGCTGCTAACACATATGGACAACTGGAATCACACACGCTAACACCCTAGGAAAAATAGAGAGCGACTCACGAGATTTTTGCGCTGCGATCAAGCTGCAGCTTTTCAGTTTTTTCTCCACTTATTATAGCTAAAAAATTTAGGAAACAGTTACAAGTAAATACGGCCAACAAATGCGCCAGGACCCGAAACAATCGCACCATCCCATGACCTGGTGATCGGCTTGGCCACTAACACAATCACGCACTCGATACAATTACATGCATGGCATTATGTCTACCATGCATAATAATATAATGCTAATTCACTATTTAACATGAAACATAACGTACAAAACTATGAAATAGGGTGCCACAAGATTACTTAACACAGCCAACTCTTCGGGCCTCAGACTAGTTGAGACTTGAGAGAGTTGAGCGCTTCCACAATGCTCTGCAAGTTCTCGCACGACGACCCGCCGGGGCGAGCGGCCTCCTCCGCCTTCGCTTTCCACCTCGCCGCGCTCCTCCGCATCTCGTCTGCCCCCATTGCCTGCCTGACATGGCCGGCGACCTGCTCCCTCCTCAACTCCACGTCCAGCCGGAGGCCGACGCCCCACACCTCGCAGGCGTACTTGCAATTGGTGTACTGGTCCGCGAACACCGGCCAGCACACCATCGGCACGCCGGCGGCGATGCTCTCGCAGGTGGAGTTCCAGCCGTTGTGCGTCAGGAAGCAGCCAACGGCCGGGTGGCGCAGCACCTGCTCCTGTGGGCACCAGGCGGCCAGGCGGCACCGGCCCGCCGTCTCCGCGACGAACTCCGGTGGCAGCGCGGCCAGGCCAGAGACGCCGGGGACGAGGTTCTCCCTGATGACCCACAGGAACGGGTGGCCAGTCTCTGCGAGGCCCCACGCGAACTCGGCAACCTGGTCGGCGGTGAGGACGGTGAGGCTGCCGAAGTTTACGTACACGACGGAGCTCCGTTCTTTCTTGTCCAGCCATGCGAGGCACTCGGTGTCCTGCTTCCACAGGTTCAGGCCGCCGGTGGAGCCGCCGGTGGCGTCGTTGAGGTGGTGGCGGAGGAGGGAACCCAAGGGTCCGATGGTGTAGATGCGTGGGTACTCGGCCCGGAGGGCGGCGAGAACGTCGGCCTCGAGGTCGTCGAAGGTGTTGAGGATGAGGGCGCCGGCCTTTGTGCAGCTGTTGACCTCCGTGTCGCTGAAGCGGAGGCCAAAGTCGTCCGGGTCGGTGGTGCGGACGAAGCTCGAGATGTCGCCGAGGCTGATCGGGGGCATGCCGGGGATCCAGTCGATGACCGTCGTCTCGAGGTGACCGTTTGTCAAGTAGCTCTCGTCTGCGAAAGAAATACCAATGAATTGATCGATTTAATCGAATTGGCTGGATTTTGTAACTAATCTCATTACATGATCAATTTGGAGATTACGTAAATAGTCATTAGGATTGAGTTTTATGCGACTTATGCGGTTAAGCCAGCATTGCCCCTCACAAGGTATATAATGTGAACTCAAAGTGGATGTCACCTTTTTTTTAAAAAAAAATTTGTACCAGCTAGGCTTCAAACTCAGTACATCTTGACCTTGATACCAAAAATTTAAACTGATAAGGAAATACAAACAATATACTCGTGCATTAACAGCAAGTGACAAAGTTTAAGACTTAAGTCTTACCCTTTTATAGAGAATAGAAAAGGTTTATCCCCATCATATTAGGAGCATATCTAAAGAACCTTGTTAGTTAAGCACTGCACCACCCTTTATAATTTCTAGTTTAAACTCTAATGAATTAGGGGGAATCTTTCATGTTGTTTAAACTAGATTGGTTTCAAGTTTAAAAGTATTGATGGTTTCTTCCGGATATACTAACCCCTCCATGATTTACTTTTTAAAATTTTTTAACATTTTGGTTATCAATATCTTTTTAAAAATATTTAAATTGGATACATGAAAATCATATGAGTAGATTTATCTCAGAAATATTTTTATAATATTATAATTTTATTGAGTTTTATAAACATATTATAATATAAATTGGTGACTAAAGTTATGTAGATCGTGTCGATGTCTACTATGATATGTATTTACGATAGTAGTCTATTAGCAGCAAGAATGCAAGATGCATATCTGTTGGATTAGTCGCAATACATTTCTGAAACATGCTTGATCATTCGGTGGTGTTACCTTTGAGTGGCAGATAGCCTCTTTCCCTGAGCTCCCGGAGCCTCATGTGGCCCATCAGCGAGGCCGCGCTGCAGCCCCAGAGCAACATGCTCGGCAGGCCCAGCTCCCGCGCCACATCCAGCACGAAGCTCATCAGCGCCGTCGGCACCACGCACGTCACCGGCGGCACGCCGGCGGCCGTGCCGTTCAGGCGCATGATGAGCTCCCTAAGCGGCGCCGCGCAATGGAGGCTCGTGGCCTTGCTCAAGCCGAGGTTGTAGTCCCCGGCGTCTCGGTCGACCTCGAGCAGGCCGCCCGGGATCATCTCGAACCGGAACCCCTCGCGGCCGCACAAGGCACCGGCGCCCTCGGTGGTCTGCACGCGGCGGTGGTTGTCCTCGGTGTTGACGAAGGTGATGTAGACGCCGTGGTGGTGCAGCAGCTTGGCCAGCTGCAGCGCCGGGTTGATGTTGCCGGAGCCTGGGTACGGCACCACCACGGCGTGTGGCCTCGCCATTGATACAGTATATGGTTAGTTTCTGCGCTTATCTTGTCTTAGTTTGCAAGTGATGCTGTGATGAAGTACAATGTGTGTATATACTATATAGTATAGTAGTATACTTGCTGTGGAGTCAACCAGCTTGCTCTCATCGATCGGGGTCTAACTTGGTAAAAAATTCGAGTGAATTTAATGGCCGGCACGAAAGGGTACGCACACCGAGGAGCTCATACTTTAATCATCCGTAAGTCATGGATGATGGCGCCTTTTCTGTCTTCTTAAGCCATTTTAAATCTATAGTGTATTAAATCGATATTAATTTAAAGTCATATCATATATGTATAAATGAAACTAAGTTTATTTTTCTCTAATGTATTTGAATCAATTCTTACTTAATAACTAGGATCCATGTTATGCTAAAAAAACCACAAACAATAATATCCTCTGTTAACCACATTCTATGTAGCTGTTTAATGCTCATATGAATTATTTAATGCTTTGAATCACTTCTAAGTAGAGTCCGATTCTATGCATTTTTTTTGTTAGAATCGATCTCTTCAATGTATTGAACTGATTCAATGTCTTCTCTCTCCTCGTTTGAACCGGTTAAAACAAAATATTAGAGATGATCTTATTATAAGTCATGCTCTCGTCCATGTCCTAGTTCCATCGGCACTCAACTGTGGCTGATGGCTACCATTCTTATCTTTGTCACTATCCCAGCTATGACCCATTGTTATCGTCAGCCCTCCCATCACCTCACCAAACACCCCACTAGGTGTCACCTCACCATTGTGCAATCATTGGCCCACTAAACCATTCCCAACACTAAAGATAATGCTCGTGACCTCCTTCTATTTAGTTTATAATTTTTCTTAAATAAATAAATAGAATAATTTTTTACCTTTTTTTGAAACGTCATATCAGGATAGCTTTTTCGAATGAGCTTATCGACTTATCAGCATTTGGCTCGTTCATACAAGCGCTCACTTCAAGGCCAAAAACTATCAGCCGTAGTTGAAAAGAATCCACGTCATGGCTCACGGTGCCTTATCACCTGTATCGTGGTTGGGAGCCCTAGACACATACTCTGATATCTAGGCATGCATCTACAAATACGATCAACAATCCAAAATATATTTGGTGAATGAGGGAAATCAGGTACGAAAAGATAACCTACATGGTAGCAGCAAGGAGAGGGAGATATTATTACAAATCGATATTAATTATTACTGATTCTTGCATTGGGCTTTTTTTTAATTTCGATTGAATTCACAATTTTGTGGAGAAACTCTCTCTCTCTCTCTCTCTTCTTTATCATAGCATACAATTTGAATTTGAATCTTCATAGGAGGGCACCCGATGGTGGGCAAATGATATTAGCATCAGACGGAGGTGATGGTGGTGGAAACGGAGAGGATGCAAACTTGTGAATTGTGACCCGTTGTGGTGCAGAAGCTTGGCAAGCTGCAGCGCCGGGTTGACGTGGCCGGTGCACGGTATGGCACCACCACGGTGTGCGGCCTCGCCATGTCACGGACAGAGCTCTTGCGTACAGTGTATAGGGATGCCAACATGCTGTGCAAGCTCGATAGATCAATCGGTTAGTTTCTGTGCTCGATTGCAAGACCTCATTGGTCTTGCAATGATGCTGTGATAGACGAACAATATATGCATTTAATTATAGATCCAGTTGGAGTTGCTGTGTGGCGTTAGTCAAATTAATTTGGTCCTATAGTAAGACTTGCATCCAGCTAGTTTTGATTAGTTCTTTGGAGTCTTTCTTATGCCCTTGGCTAACATACATGCTTGATCTATCATTGGTGATATTTTTAATGGAGACTTCCTAATTGCAGTCAACTAAATGAACGTATTTTCAAGGGTCTCAATTCTTAAGGAAATTAAACAGCTATGAGGAAGACTTTGATCGTGACCCTTCCATTGCATTTGGGCTACCTCTGCCTAGATAATCATGTGTAGATGAAATGTTGATGTGATGCCACCTTGGGTAATGGATTAGTTCTTTACTCATTAATTGCCGGCAGTATTATTATAACAATAGAGTAAGTTTTAGTTCTAAATTCGCTAATAGGATGCCAGTTCCCATGAATACGAGCCAATGGCAGTTTAGATGTCTAGGGGAACTGACATCCTCGTGAGCGATTTCAACATTATGCACTGTTTCAAAAGTCCAAACAAAAGTCATGGATATAGTATGCATGAACATAGGGTTAAGTTCCGCTGGCTGAAGAACCTAGGGTTTCAGCAACTATGATCAGAGAACATATGATTTTCTTAAGTTTACTATTTAAGAAAATACAAAACGAAAAACTATGTCATTTCTTAAATTTACTATTTAAAAAAATACAAAATGAAAAAATATGTCATTGATCAAATGGTTTGGGTACTGGTGTCTGGTTGATGTCAAGCTCTATATATAACCGGCAAAAATTGAAATTTTGCCACTCCATTCATCGCCGTATGCCGTATTAGGATTTGTCACTTTTATCACTGGTTTTGAGGATTTCCCACTATATGTTCATAGAAATAGTCATGCTTTGCTACTTCTCACGTGTTCTGTATTTTTCTCATTTTCCCACAATATTAGAGATGGTCTTATTATAATTCATGATCTCGTCCATGTCCTAGTTCGGCACTTAACTGTGGCTAATGGCTACCGTTCTTATCTTTGTCACTATCCCGGCTATGACCCTATTGCTACTGTCAGCTCTCCCATCACCTCACCAAACACCCCACTAGGTGTCACCTCACCATTAATATACTCGTAACCTCCTTCTTTTTAGTTTATGATTTTTCTCAAATAAACAAATAGGATAATTTATACCATGTTTTCAAAACATCGTATCTGGACAGCTTTTTCGAATGGGCTTATCAACTTATCGGCATTTGGCATATTCGTACAAGTGCTCGCGCTAAGGCAAAAAACTATCAGCCGTAGCCGAAAAGAATCCACTCCATGGCCCACGGTGCCTTGTCACATGTATCGTGATTGGGAGCCCTAGACACATACTCCGATATCTAGGCATGCATCTATAAATATGATCAACAATCCAAAATATATTCGGTAAATGAGAGAAATCAGGTATGAAAAGCTAGCCTACATGGTAGCAGCAAGGAGAGGGAGATATTATTACAAATCGATACTAATTCTTACTGATGATGTTTTTAATTTCGATTGAATTCACAATTTTGTGAAGAATCTCTCTCTCTTTTCTTTATCATAGTATATAATTTGAATTTGAATTTGAATCTTTGTAGGAGGGCACTCGATGGTGGGCAAATGATGTCAGCATCAGACGGATGGTGATGATGGTGGAAACGGAGAGGATGCAAACTTGTGAATTGTGACCTTCATATTAGACAGTGGCTTCCGTAAGGGGGCAGGTTCCAAGAGTGACGATAAGACTAGTTGTGGATGGGAATACAAGTTGAGGGTCGCTTTTTGAGAAAAAAAAAGAGAAAAGACTTCAACTATTGACATCCACGTGGATTGTACAAATTTAGATGTGTCTAGTCATGGTTAATGGATTGTATCATGATTTAGGAATGGGGCTTCCCTATCCCCTCTTCTTATTCCCCTCTCTATTCCCTCAATCTAAACCACTCAAATCTCATCCAATGGCTAGTTTTTTTATATTTTCACCATTTTCCCATCCATCATAAATAATAAAAAAAATACAAAAAAAAATAAAATTTATTTTTTATTATATTTTTTTACAGAAATTATAATTTTATTTTTTTGTAAACAAATTATAATAAAAAATAAATTTTTTTTCTGTATTTTTTATTATTTATGATGGATGGGTGAAAATATAAAAAAAACCTAGCTATTGGATGAAATGTGAGTGGTTTACATTGAGGGATAGGGAGGGAAATAGAGAGAGGGGGATATGGAAGCCCCATTCATGATTTAGGTATCTACCACTTCTAGACAGAGCTCTTTTAGACTATAACAGTGGACACTCACATATTAAGAATTGTAGTCCATGGATAAGTCCTTGACATCATGGAACCTAAGCGTATACTTTCTCATTGATGTACACTTATGTATATATTTACTAGCTGAATGCTCGTGCGTTGCTACGGATTTTTAAAATTTATCTATTGCATGTTTTAAAACTCACAGGTGGTAAAATTTTTTTAAAATATGCATACAAACATGTTCTAAAAGTTTTTAAATCCATCAAGTAAATCGGAAGCCGTCGATCACACCTCATGGTCATAAGATGGAAGACATCGACCACAACTCGTGGTCGTAGGTCAGAAGCCATCGAGCACACCTCCTCGTCGTAAGTGGGAAGTCGTCGACCATCTGACGTGATCGTAGGTCGGAAGCGATCGACCATCACTGGTGGACATAAGTTGGCAGCGAACGACCATTGCTGCCACAGGATGCAGGCATACAACGAGGCAAGGATGATCATCACGCCGGCTATGGAGTAGCGAACAATGGCAACAACAAGCTCCCTGTGGAAATGGCGGTGCCTCTCCTCCACTGTGGCCTCTGCAAAAGAACAAGGCATCCCACCAAATCAGCACCGAAATTTCTGAAAAGGGAAGAAACGAGGGGCAAATTTCCCAAAAATTGAAATTTTGCAAGAGAACACTGAGCACAATTCTGCAATACCGCGGCACAGGACCGGGATCGAGAAGCCAGAAATAAACACTAAATAACACATAACAAACCCAAAAAACGCAAGCCTTGATCTAACTGTACTTCTAGCTGCCAACCTACCAAAGGGAGCAGGTGCCGCATCTGCAGGACCCATGGCGACGCCGCCGTTTGAGGAGGTGATGTTGCTTCTGGTGGTGAGGGGAGCCTGCATGGGTTCAGGCGAAGGTCCTGGAGAAGGGGAAGAAGCTATGGGCCATGGAGTCCTTCCATTGGCCACCAATGGGCGACGCTGCCGTTTGAGGAGGAGTGGGGGGAGTGGGAGGTTTGGAAAGCACCTGTTTGAGAGCAGTTATGTATATTTGATCGGACGGCTGAGGAGAGTTGAGGTAGAATGGACGGCTGTAAAAGGCTGAGAGAGAATACACCGACCACCAACTCGTATTTTTAAGTAGTAGAGAAAAGTTGAACAACCAAAATTTGAACGGTATAGTATGAAGTCACACATGTCTTCGCCAACTGATCAACCGACGGTTCCCTAGCATATCAACAACAAATGTCGATGCATAAGAAGTAAAATCGCAAGTCAATGTGCAAACTTTTCTCTCCGAGCACCCTTCGTTTCCAACGAGGGCTGGGATCTCTTGACAAAAGTAAACAAAAATTATGTGCAATCCTCTACTAAGAAAATCATATACAGTCAAGGTCAACAAAGTCAAGTCCTCGTATATTAGATCGATGAAGCTGGAAGATCGACAGACCACACGTCATAGGTTGGGAAAACATTTTGGACTGAAATTCGTCGAAATTTGGTTTCCTCGATCTATCTAAAAAAGCCCAATTCGCCTAAAAAATCAGCCCATTTCGAAATTTTCGGTCCACGCCGATCGTCGCCTTGTTCAGTCGTTCTCCCAGTGTCTTCTGCCGATCCCCTTGGGCCTTGGCCTCTAGCGCAAATGCTGAAAAACCAGTCTCTGTCTCCTTCCCCATGATAGATCCAGATCAAAACTGTGGGTGCCGGCTGCGGGCTGCGAGGGGAGGGCGGCGGCCTCTATTCAAGAAGACTTGGGCGCTAGCCGAGCGGCGAGAAGAAGCCTAGTGGCTAAGAGCCTAGACGGTTAAATTAAAAAGAGGATATATATATATATATATATATATATATATATATATATATATATATATATATATATATATATATATATATATATATATATATATATATATATATATATATATATATATATATATATATATATATATGTATGTATGTATGTATGTATGTATATGTGTGTGTGTATATGTCTGTGGGTGTGTGTGATATTTAAAAAAACGAAAATTGTTATCCAGAGCAATATTGACGTAAAATAGAGTTGATGTCTTGATGATAATAGCTCTTCATCCCTTAATGCAGATTTTGATGTAAATACACGCTGGCTTCAATTGGTCTTACAATAATATTTACATTTTAGCCTCTAATATTTTTATTCCAACCCCTATGCTATTTTAATTCATACTTGAGATGGACAATCCTTGAGACGGACATGGAAATTGAATTGAAATCTCTACCAATCGGAAGATATTGATCCAATATAAAGCTATCCAAACAAGTCTTTGATGGGGATGCATGGAACCTAGCTAGCAAGCATGGGTGCTTGACAAATGAGTAGTGGGAGATCAATCTGCACAAATCGATCAAATCATCGCCGGAGCTCAGCCCTCCACGCGCACCCGTTGCCTACATTCCATCTCTGCCGTCCATGTGTCATGCATCCGCCAAGCCCCACACACCTATATCTATTTCTATTTAGCGCCTCCATTTCCACCACACAATTCTCATTCACATTTCCACCCGCAAACGCACGTGACGCGCATCCAACCCCTTCATCTTCGACATGCTTAGGGTTACGTCCTCTCGGGCTGCCGCCGCCGTGCAAGGCGTGGGGAAGGGGAAGGAGGTTCTCACCGGGGTGGTCTTCTAGCCATTTGAGGAGTTGAAGGGGAGTTCTCCCTCATGCTGCAGGGAGCGGGCCAGTGCTGGCAAGGCCCATGTTCGTCGACTCCATCACCTTGGTGCCACCTGGCCGCCCGACCAATCGCTGCATTGAGCCTGTATACCGCCGTCTTTGATCGCCTTGGACCACCTCGCCACCAGCTAGCCTACTACCACCCGAGGCACGGCGAAGCATGCCACCCGGCAACTAGATGGTGCCTGGGCGGCCACCCAGGCTGCCTTCTTGAACACTGGCGGCAGCCACCGCCAAGGGAGAGGGAGGCGCCGGCAATGGAGCACAGTAGTCATTGGAACTAGCTCACCTCGGCATATGCTCCCATGACGGCATGTCCTCCCGATAGCAGTGGGTAATGCTAGGATGCGCCGCCATCTCGTGCCTCCCACTGCTCTGGTGCCTGCATGGGCTCATCGGCCACAACCGTGCAAGACATCAGCTCGGCGGGTAGGCTAGTTGGGCTGATGGATATGTTTGTATTTCTTGAATTTAACTTGTTTTGATTATGTGACCTATTTTTTCCAATTTTTTTTAAATTTTGAAATTTCTAAATTTCGGATTACTCGTAGGCCCGAAATACTACCTATATTATTGCCAGGGGTATTCCCAGCCTCTCCTTGCGCCATGTCATCTTATTTACGAAAAAGTCCTTCATTTTTTTAAAAATACGTATGAGTTCTATCTTTCAGTTTTTCACATATAGACCCCTACGTCGCGACGACTCTTTTTCTTCATCCATGTGGTACCAAGCGTGACGTGACGCCACGCTTCCGCATCTAGTTTTTTTGAAAACCGAAATTGTTTCCTGTGCGTCACACACCCAATGACCTGGCCACGAATCCCCTGAGCCACTCCACTCGCCTCAGATGTCCGGCCACCGCTGTTTGGTACCTACCGGCCGCCGCCCTCCTCCTCCGCCGACCGCCCATGCGCTCCTATCCTCCCTCCACCCTTGATAGACTTGCTAAACCCTTTTCCTCCCCTCACACCGTTTTGTTGAAGTTACTCCAGCATCTCACCGTTTCGTTTCAATTAATGGTTGCTGTTTCTTTATTTAACTGCGGCTATTTCAGTTTCATTTCAGATTAGTAGTCGAGCACTCCCTTTTATTTCTTCCGTTTCATATTAGTAGTGGAGTACTCCTTGTTTAATTGCAGCTGCATGATCAGCATGCATTCATGCCGCGCAAAGTGAAAGGCTAACATCCAATTTTTCTTTTAAATAAGCATGCAATATATCAGAAAACGCTGCCCCGTTTTAGCAGCACCAAACACCTGTGTTCATCGTGTTCTTGAGTGTGCGTTCGAGAGTTCGCCGGTGGCGAAAGATTGCCGGTGATCCACGATAATTGGTATCGGAGCATGGACGCTCCCGGGGCCGTCATGTCCGTCCAGTTGGCTCCCGTTGGTGGTGGTGATTGTTCGCCATCGCCTCCTCCCCGACGACGGATATCGCACTTGCCTGTGCCACACCGAGGGCGCCATCGCGGCGGCGAAGTCGTCATCGAGCGCATCATCAAGGAGGCGGGCGGCTCAGTCCAGTACCCCATGCTCTTTGTTGATGCACGTGAACCTGCAGGCTCAAGGATTGTGGCAGGCCGTCGAACCGGAGGAGGGCGAGGTCGTCGAGTACCACGAAGACCGCCTCGCGCTGGCGGCCATTTTGCGTGCCATGCCACCCAAGATGCTCGGGTCGTTGGCGCGCAAGCGCACGGCGTGTTCCGCCTGGGAGGTAGTCAAAATCATGCGCGTCAGCGTGCAGTGCGTCCGTGACGCCAACGCGCAACAGTTGCTCAAGCAGTTCGGGGAGATCGCGTTCAAGGAGGGGGAGTCGGTCGACAATTTCTCACGCCAGATTATGAGCCTCGCCAACAACATCCGCATCCTTGGCGGCAACGTCACCGATGGAGAGATCATGAAGAAAATGCTCCAGGTCGTCCCCGAGCACCTCGAGCAGATCGTGTACTCCATCGAGACTCTCCTGGACGTGAACCAGCTCTCCATTGAGGAGGTCACCGGCCATCTGCGCGCCATCTTCTTCTCGCCGAGGAGGACTGGCTGGCGCAGATGAAGCTACGCGACAACGGCGAAGCCGGTGGCTCCAGCAGCGGCAGTGGCAAGAGGCGTGGCAAAACACGTCGTGGCCACAGCGGTGGTGGCGGCATGCGTAAAGGCAAGGGCAGCTCGTCTTCAAATGGGACGGCCCAGGAGACCACGGTGGACCGGTGCCGTAAGTGCGGCAGAATTGGCCATTGGACCAAGGACTGCTACAGCAAGCCAAATAAGCAGGCGCAAGCCCACGTTGCGGAGGGACCTGCATGAATCTGCCTAGCATGACACAAAGGAATTTCTCAACAACCTTCTTGTCCTCCAACATGTCTCCAAGCGCGTGGAGATTGTTGACGATGCCATTGAGTCTCATGGCGAAGCCATCCACTGACTCACTGTCCTTCATGTGGATCAACTCATACTCATTGCGTAACGTTTGCGCCTTCGCCTTCCCAGACTCTCTCGACACCCATGCACATTGTGTGCATGGTCTCCCACGCCTATTTGGCAGAGTCCTTCACCGCCAGCGTGGACAGTATCTCCATCGGCATAACTCGCAAGATCATAGATAAAGCCATCCTATTGACGTGGTACTAGGCATCGCCGGGTTCAACTGCCTTCCAGACTCCCTACGCCTTGAGATTGACTCTTATGAGGAGATCCCAATTAGGGTAATTCATGCACATGAGCATGGGATAGTGCACCAGCACACCAACCTCATTCACCTGCTACGCTACCAATTGCCAGCTGCCATTGCAGCCAGCGCCATCCTAGTGGCCGTCATCTACATCACGGTCCCTTGGTGCAGGAGGGGATTTCAATCTGTCATCGGACATCGGCACCGCAGGATCAAAGTAGTACCACTCTTATACCAAATGTCGGCAAAGAGCCGGCTGCTAACGACTCAACACACGCTAACACCCTCAGAAAAACAGAGAGCAACTCACGAGATTTTTGCGCTGCGATCAAGCTGCAGCTTTTCAGTTTTCTTCTCCACTTATTATAGCTAAAAAATTTAAGAAATGGTTACAAGTAAATACTGCCAACAAATGTGTCAGGACCCAAAACAATCGCACCATCCCATGACCTGGTGATCGGCTTGGCCACTAACACAATCACGCGCTCGATACAATTACATGCATGGCATTATGTCTACCATGCATAATAATATAATGCTAATGCGCTATTTAACATGAAAAATAACGTACAAAGCTATGAAATAGGGTGCCACAAGATTACTTAACACAGCCAACTCTTCGGGCCTTAGACTAGTTGAGAATTGAGAGAGTTGAGCGCTTCTACAATGCTCTGCAAGTTCTCGCACGACGACCCGCCGGGGCGAGCGGCCTCCTCCGCCTTCGCTTTCCACCTCGCCGCGCTCCTCCGCATCTCGTCTGCCTCCATCGCCTGCCTGACAAGGCCGGTGATCTGCTTCCTCCTCACCTCCGCGTCCAGCCGGAGGCCGACGCCCCACACCTCGCAGGCGTACTTGCAGTTGGTGTACTGGTCAGCGAACACCGGCCAGCACACCATCGGCACGCCGGCGGCGATGCTCTCGCAGTTGGAGTTCCAGCCGTTGTGCGTCAGAAAGCAGCCAACGGCCGGGTGGCGTAGCACCTGATCCTGCGGGCACCAGGCGGCCAGGTGGCACCGGTCCGCCGTCTCCGCGACGAACTCCGGTGGCAGCGCTGCCAGGCCAGAGACGCCGGGGACGAGGTTCTCCCTGATGACCCACAGGAACGGGTGGCCAGTCTCTGCGAGGCCCCACGCGAACTCGGCAACCTGGCCGGCGGTGAGGACGGTGAGGCTGCCGAAGTTTACGTACACGACGGAGCTCGGTTCTTGCGTGTCCAGCCTTGCGAGGCACTCAGTGTCCTGCTTCCACAGGCTCAGGCCGCCGGTGGAGCCGCCGGCGGCGTCGTTGAGGTGGTGGCGGAGGAGGGAACCCAAGGGTCCGATGGTGTAGATGCGTGGGTACTCGGCTCGGAGGGCGGCGAGGACGTCGGCCTCGAGGTCGTCGAAGGTGTTGAGGATGAGGGCACCGGCCTTTGTGCAGCCGTTGGCCTCCGTGTCGTTGAAGAAGAGCCCGAAGTCGTCCGGGTCGGTGGTGCGGACGAAGCTCGAGATGTCGCCGAGGCTGATCGGGGGCATGCCGGGGATCCAGTCGATGACCGTCGTCTCGAGGTGGCCGTTTGTCAAGTAGCTCTCGTCTGCGAAAGAAATACCAATGAATTGATCGATTTAATCGAATTGGCTGGATTTTGTAACTAATCTCATTAAATGATCAATTTGGGGATTACGTAAATGGTCATTAAGATTGATTTTTATGCGACTTATGCGGTTAAGCCAGCATTACCCCTCACATCTAGGCTCACCAGGTATAATGTGAACTCAAAGTGGATGTTGCCTTTTTTTTTTAAAATTGTATCAGCTAGGCTTTTGACCTTGATACCAAAAATTTAAACTGATAAGGAAATACAAACAATATACTCGTGCATTAACAGCAAGTGACAAAGTTTAAGACTTAAGTCTTACCCTTTTATAGAGAATAGAAAAGGTTTATCCCCATCATATTAGGAGCATATCTAAATAACCTTGTTAGTTAAGCACTGCACCACCCTTTATAATTTCTAGTTTAAACTCTAATGAATTAGGGGGAATCTTTCATGTTGTTGAAACTAGATTGGTTTCAAGTTTAAAATATTGATGGTTTCTCCCGGATATACTAACCCCTCCATGATATTACTTTTTTTTAAAAAAAATTAAAATTTTGATTATCAATATCTTTTTAAAAATATTTAAATTGGATACATGAAAATCATATGGGTAGGTTTAGCTCGAAAAATACTTTTATAATATTATAATTTTATTGAGTTTTATAAATATATTTATCTTTACTATTATAAAAATGTGAGTTGGTGGTCATCGGTCCATTCTCCCTCCTCTTTTCTCAACCATTCGATTAAAGATCAATTGTCCAGATTTGCATGTAGGTAGTTCTTCCGCTCCTCATAGAAAAGGTCAGGCCGACACGTGGGCAACGCTCCTCCTCTTCTCTTCGTGCATCCTCCGCCTTCCGCAACTATTCCACCTCCTGCAACCGCCGCCTCCTTCTCTCTCCCGAACCCTAGTGCCGCGCCTCCTCCGCCTTAGAGCCACCACCAATTCCTTCCCCGTGCAGCAGCGTCTGATCGTAGTCCCCCAACTTCCCCCAGCAGCGTTGCATCTCCCCGTCGCCGCCTCCCTAACACATTTTCCTGCTGCCTCCTCTCCCCATCTGCCCGATACCGCCTCCCACAACTGCCGCCTTCTTCTCCCGCAAACCCTCGTGCCGTGCCTCCTCCTCCTCCTCGACACCGCCACCAATTCTTTCCCCGCGCGGTTGCGTCTGGTCACAATCCCTCAACTTTCCCAGGGCACCGCCACCAATTCCATCTCCCATTGCCCCCAACCAACGGTACGATGTTCAATGACAGCGATCGGTGGATCGGAGAGAATGACACTCGGTGATAGCGGCTGGTGGATCAGAGAGAACGAAACTCGACGATGGTGGCAGTGGCTTCCTCTTACTACCCTCACCCACGTGGCTCTCCCCCTGCCACCGCCGCCCAACGGTCGCTCGCCTGGTGAGCCTCTCTACCTCCTCCTGCTCTTTGTTTGGAGCCCGTCGCGCTGTCTGGCAATTTTGGTCTCCTAAGACGGTCGTCAAAGTAGGTGCCATGGTCGAATGGGGCTGTGGTTGAGGGACCATGGTCGAAGTCAAAACTGTGGTTGAAGGGGGCCGTGGCCGAAGTCAAAGGTTCGTGGTCGAAGTCGAAGCCGTGGTCAAAGGGGTGGTGGTCGAAGTCAAAGGGCTATGGTCGAAGTCAGGCTGTGGTCGAAGTCGAAGGGCCGTGGTCGAAATCCAAGCTGTGATCGAAGGGGACAGTGGTCGAAGTCGAAGGGCCGTGGACGAAGTTGGTCTGCGATCGAAGTCAAAGGGCTGTGGTCGATGTCAGGCCTTGGTCGAAGTCAAAGGATCATGGTCGAAGTCCAAACCGTGGTCGAAGGGGATAGTGGTCGAAGAGGGCAGTGGTTGAAGTCGAAGGGTCGTGGATGAAGTTGGTCTACGGTCGAAGTCAAAGGGCCGTGGTCGAAGTCGAAGGGTCATGGTCGGAGTCCAAACCGTGGTCGAAGGGGCAGTGGTTGAAGTCGAAGGGCCATGGACGAAGTTGGTCCGCGGTCGAAGTCGAAGGACCATGGTCGACGTCTAGGCCGTGGTCGAAGGGGGGTGTGGTCGACGTCGGGGTTGTGGTTGAGGGTCCGTGGACGAAGTCAAAGATCCGTGGTCAAAGTCGATGCCGTGGTTAAAGGGGGCGGTGGTCAAAAGGGGAAGTGGTCGATGTTGAAGGGCCGTGGTCATCAAAGGGGGACAGTGGTAGAAGTCGAAGGGCCGTGGTCGTCGAAGTGCTGTGGTTGAAGTGGACAGTGGTCGAAGGGGGCAGTGGTCGAAATCAAAGATCCATGGTCGAAGACGAAGCCATGGTCAAAGGGGGCCGTGGTCAAAAGAGGAAGTGGTCGACGTCGAAAGGCCATGGTCGAAGGGGACAATGGTCGAAGGGGGCGGTAGTTGAAGGGGGAAGTAGTCGACGTCGAAGGGCTGTGGTCGAAGGAAGCCATGGTTGAAGTTGAAGGGGCGATGGTCGGGTCGAGGTCGTGGTCGGTCGACGCCGTGGTCGGCGAATAGGGGCCGTGGTCGGTCGGGGGCCAAGCAGTCGGTGCCGTGCCAGGCGACGGGGGCAGGCAAAAGTGCGCATCGAGGCCTACCAATGTACAACCACCAGCGATGGTCGATCGCTCCCGACCTATGATCACGCGCGATGGTCGACAGCTTCTAACTTACAACCACGAAGTGTGATCGACGGCTTCTAATTTACGACCATGAGTACTGGTCGATGTGTTTCGATTTACGACCATGAGGTGTGGTCGATGTCTTCCGACTTATGGCCACAAGCGCTAGTCGATGTGTTCCAACTTACGACCACGAGGTATCCTCGATGACTTCCAACTTACGACCACGAGGTATCCTCGATGACTTCCAACTTACGACCACGAACGATTGTCGTTGGTTTCTGATGCACGACCATGAGCCATTGTGGAAGGCTCCCAATTTAGGACCACGATTGATCTTCGACCGCAGCCAACTTACGACCACCAATAATGGTCGACCGCTCCCGCCCTACGATCATGTGCGATGGTCGACGGCTTCCGACTTATGATGACGAGGTGTGCTCGAGGACTCCCGACCTACGACCGGGAGGTGTGGTTGATGCCTTTCAACTTATGACCACGAGGTGTGATCGACGACTTTCGACTTACTTGACAGATTTAAAAACTTTTAGAACATATTTGTATGCATATTCTAAAAATTTTAGCACCCATGAGTTTTAAAACATGTAGTATGATAAATTTTAAAAATCTGTAACAACGCATGGACATTCAACTAGTATTATAATATAAATTAGTGACCAAAGTTGTATTTTAGAGATCGTATCGATGTCTAAAATAATATGTATTTACAACCAGATGGAGTAGTCTATTAGCAGCAAGAATGCAAGATGCAATACATTTTCTGAAACATGGTTAATCATTTGGTGGTGTTACCTTTGAGTGGCAGATAGCCTCTTTCCCTGAGCTCCCGGAGCCTCATCTGGCCCATCAGCGAGGCCGCGCTGCAGCCCCAGAGCACCATGCTCGGCAGGCCCAGCTCCCGCGCCACGTCCAGCACGAAGCTCATCAGCGCCGTCGGCACCACGCACGTCACCGGCGGCACGCCGGCGGCCTTGCCGTTTAGGCGCATGATGAGCTCCCTAAGCGGCGCCGCGCAACGTTGGCTCGTGGCCTTGCTCAAGCCGAGGTCGTAGTCCCCGGCGTCCCGGTCGGCCTCGAGCAGGCCGTCCGGGATCGTCTCGAACCGGAACCCCTCGCGGCCGCACAAGGCGCCGGCGCCCTCGGTGGTCTGCACGCGGCGGTGGTTGTCCTCGGTGTTGACGAAGGTGATGTAGACGCCGTGGTGGTGCAGCAGCTTGGCCAGCTGCAGCGCCGGGTTGATGTTGCCGGAGCCTGGGTACGGCACCACCACGGCGTGTGGCCTCGCCATTGATACAGTATATATATGGTTAGTTTCTGCGCTTATTCTGTCTTAGTTTGCAAATGATGCTGTGATGAAGTACAATGTGTGTATATAGTATATATAGTAGTATACTTGCTGTGGCGTAGTCATATTAATTTGGTCCTATAGTAAGACTTGCATCCAGCTAGTTTTGATTAGTTCTTTGGAGTCTTTCTTATGCCCTTGGCTAACATGCATGCTTGATCTATCATTGGTGATATTTTTAATGGAGAACTGGAATGGAGACTTCCTAATTGCAGTCAACTAAATAAACGTATTTTCAAGGGTCTCAATTCTTAAGGAAATTAAACAGCTATGAGGAAGACTTTGATCGATGACCCTTCCATTGCATTTGGGCTACCTCTGCCTAGATAATCATGTGTAGATGAAATGTTGATGTGATGCCACCTTGGGTAATGGATTAGTTCTTTACTCATTAATTGCTGGCAGTATTATTATAACAATAGAGTAAGTTTTAGTTCTAAATTTGCTAATAGGATGCCAGTTTCCATGAATACGAGCCAATGGCAGTTTAGATGTCTAGGGGAACTGACATCCTCGTGAGCGATTTCAACATCATGCACTGTTTCAAAAGTCCAAACAAAAGTCATGGATACAGTATGCATGAACATAGGGTTAAGTTCCGCTGGCTGAAGAACCTAGGGTTTCAGCAACTATGACCAGAGAACTTATGATTTTCTTAAGTTTACTATTTAAGAAAATACAAACGAAAAATTATGTCATTTCTTAAATTTACTATTTAAAAAATACAAAATGAAAAAATTATGTCATTGATCAAATGGTTTGGGTACTGGTGTCTGGTTGATGTCAAGCTCTATATATAACCGGCAAAAATTGAGATTTTGCCACTCTATTCATCGCCGTATGTCCGTATTAGGATTTGCCACTTTTATCACTGGTTTTGAGGATTTCCCACTATATGTTCATAGAAATAGTCATGCTTTGCTACTTAATTCTCACGTGTTCTGTATTTTTCTCATTTTCTTTCACTCTTTTTTGCAGTGTGAAAGGTTATTTTTGCCCAAGTGCAGAAGCAATTTCATCTTAAGATCAAATGCATAAGCAATCCCCTTATATTATATTTATTGACATTATTACTCTTTCGTGATAGAAGGCACACCTGCTACTGACAGCTTCTCAATCCAAGTTGATCTGATCAGCCAGCCAATGATGCTGTGATGAAGTAAAATGTGTGTATATAGAAGGCACACTTGCTACCTGCTACTTGCTGTGGAGTCAGCTAGCTTGCTCTCATCGCCGTCATCGGTCGGGGTCTAACTTGGCAAAAACTTCGAGTGAATTTAATGGCCGGCAAGAAAGGGTACGCACACCGAGGCGCTCATACTTTAATCATCTGTAAGAGCAAGTATTAGGGCATCTCCAATGGTCTGAGTCAGCTAGCTATATGCATGTACACATCAGCATATATCTATGTGGAGGAAAGAGAGTATGCAAAAAAAAAAAACCGAGCCAGCTCTTCCTTAAGCACTAGTCTATAACGCAAAACGAGGCAGCCTCTATAAATGATAGTCCTTTTCTGTGTGTGCATGTAAGCATCAAATAGCTATCCTTAGGGCATCTCCAATGGTTATAGCTAGCAACTAACTATAAGACTTCCACATCATCTATATAGTCAGTGGCGGAGCTAGAGCAAAACGGAGGGGGTGCAACGGGCCGCGCGTGGGAGCATAGGACGGTGGGAGAATGGGCTGGATGTATGCAGTGAGGGTGTTTGTTGGGCTAGGGGTACACCATATTGGACCAAGGGGGTGCACAAAGGGTGAATGTTTACTAGTAATAACTAAAATTTTTTTTGGACCCGGATTCCTGGGAACCCCCTCTAGCCCATTGAGCTCCGCCCCTGTATATAGTACACACTAAAGCTAGCATTCTAAAGAACTATCTATAAGGATAGCTATTTGATGCTTACATGCACACATTGCAATTTATAGAGGTCGCTGCGTTTGGCGTTATAGACTAGTGCTTAAGGAAGAGCTGGCTCGATTTTTTTTGCATACTCTCTTTCCTCCATATAGGATATATGCTGATGTGTACATGCATATAGCTAGCTGACTCAGACCATTGGAGATGCCCTTATAGATAGTTCTTTAGAATGCTAGCTTTAGTGTGTACTATATAAATGATGTGGAAGTCTTATACTTAGTTGCTAGCTATAACCATTGGAGATGCCCTGGCTATATGCTGAGGTGGAGGAGAGAGAAGAGGAGAGAGAAGAGAGGTGGGCTGTAAGCTTACAGCCAGCCGAAGCACAAGAACCAAGAAACTTTGTGAGAGGAAGGGGTAGGTCATACAGCCTTCAGCTGGCTGTAACTACTATATGAGTAGGCTGAAAAGTGAGCTGTAAGTATTCATACAGCCAGCTGAAAGCTGTATTATAAGACTTGCTCTAAGTCATGGATTATGGCGCCCTTTCCTGTCTTCTTAAGCCATTTTTAATGTATAGTGTATTGAATGGAAGTTAATTTAAAATCGTACCATATAAGTATTTTAGAAACTAAGTTTATTTTTCTCCAATGTATTTGAACCGATTTCTACTAATAACTGGAATCCACGTTATATTAAAAAAACCACAAAATAATAATATCCTCTCTCTCAACCGTATTCTCTACTATATAGTTGTTTAATGTTCATATGAATTATTTAATGCTTTGAATGACTTCTAAGTAGAGTCCAATTCTATGCTCTTTTTTTTTTGTTAGAATCGACTCCTCCAATGTATTGAATCGATTCAATGTCTTCTCTCTCCTCGTTTGAACCGGTTGAAACACAATATTAGAGATGGTCTCATTATAAGTCATGATCTCGTCCATGTCCTAGTTCGGCACACCGGTCGCCCGATGCAAAGCTCCAGGATGTAGAGGCGCGATGCGGAACGACGCACCCGAGCAAGAAGGTCACGTTGCTGATCATAGATGCGCAGGGTCCTGGAGTAGATCCCGATCCGACATCCAGCCTCCTCCAGCCGAACAAGACTTATGATGTTCGCCGTCAGACGGGGAATGTAGTACACCCCCATCAGCGCGTGGTGCTCGCCATTCTTGCAACTGAAGATGATCGTGCCGCGTCCTTCAATCTCCACCATGGATCCGTCGTCGAAACGGACGGTGCCGTAGACTCCCCTGTCGAGGTCGGAGAAGGCAGTCCGTGCGCCCGTCATATGGTTGGTGGCACCGGTGTCGAGCACCCATCGTCGATCCTCCTGGTCCTCCCGTGATCCGAGCTGCGCAAAGACCTTGGCATCGTGGATCTCGACGTGGCGCGACGATGTGGGTGGAGCTGGAGAATGAAGCAGCTCGGCGGGCGGCGCTGTCGCATGTGCCACAACAGAGCGGGCTCATCCTCTTCTTCCTCCGCAACATGGGCTTGCGCTTGCTTATTTGGCTTGCTGCAGCAGTCCCTGGCCCAATGGCCAATTCTGCTGCAGTTACGGCACCGGTCCACCGTGTTCTCCTGGGCCGTCCCGTTTGAAGACGAGCTGCCCTTGCCTTTACGCATGCCACCACCACCGATGTGGCCACGACGTGTTTTGCCATGCCTCTTGCCGCTGCCGCTGTTGGAGCCACCGGCTTTGCCGTTGTCGCACAGCTTCATCCGCGCCAGCCAGTCCTCCTCGGCGAGAAGAAGATGGCGCGCAGACGGCCGGTGACCTCCTCGATGGAGAGCTGGTTCACGTCTAGGAGAGTCTCGATGGAGTACGCAAAATGGCCGCCAGCGCGAGGCGGTCTTCGTGGTACTCGACGACCTCACCCTCCTTCGGTTCGACGGCCTGCCACAGCCCTTGGGCATGTAGGTTTACGCGCATCAACAAAGACCATTCCTAGTAATTGGTGCGCATGAGCTTGGGGTACTGGACTGAGCCGCCCGCCTCCTTAACAATGTGCTCGATGATGACTTCGCCGCCGCGATGGTGCCCTCGGCGCGGCACAGGCGAGTGCGATACCCGTCGTCGGGGAGGGGGCGATGGCGAACAATCACCACCGCCAACGGGAGCCAACTGGACGGACATGACGGCCCCGGGAGCGTCCATGCTCTGATACCAATTGTCGTGGATCACCGGCAATCTTTTGCCACCGGCGAACTCTCGAACGCGCACTCAAGAACACGATGAACATAGGTGTTTCGTGCTGCTAAAACGGGGCAGCGTTTTCTGATATATTGCATGCTTATTTAAAAGAAAAATTGGCTGTTAGCCTTCCACTTTGCGCGGCATGAATGCATGCTGATCATGCAACTGTAATTAAACAAGGAGTACTCCACTACTAATCTGAAACAGAAGAAATAAAAGGGAGTGCTTGACTACTAATCTGAAACAAAACTGAAACAGCCGTGGTTAAATAAAGAAACGGCAACCATTAATTGAAACGAAATGGTGAGACGCTGGAGTAACTTCAACAAAACGATGTGAGGGGAGGAAAAGGGTTTAGCAAGTCTATCAGGGGTGGAGGGAGGATAGGAGCGCATGGGCGGCCGACGGAGGAGGAGGGCGGCGGCCGGTAGGTACCAGACAGCGGTGGCCGGAGATCTGAGGCGGGTGGAGCAGCTCAGGGGATTCGTGGCCATCCAAGGTCGTTGGGTGTGTGACGCACAGGAAACAATTTCGGTTTTCAAGAAAACTAGATGCGGAAGCGCAGCGTCACGTTGCGCTTGGTACCACATGGATGAAGAAAAAGAGTCGTCGCGACGTAGGGGTCTATATGTGAAAAACTGAAAGATAGAACTCATACGTATTTTCAAAAAATGAAGGACCTTTTCGTAAATAAGATGACACGGGGCAGGGAGAGGCTGGGAATACACCTGGCAATAATATAGGTAGTATTTCAGACCCTACGAGTAATCCAAAATTCAGAAATTTCTATATTTAAAAAAAAATTGGAAAAAATAGGTCACATAATCAAAACAAGTTAAATTCAAGAAATACAAACATATCCATCAGCCCAACTAGCCTACCCGGCGAGCTGCTGTCTTGCGCGGTTGTGGCCGATGAGCCCATGCAGGCGCCAGAGCAGTGGGAGGCGCAAGATGGCGGCGCATCCTAGCATTACCCACTGCTATCGGGAGGACATGCCGTCATGGGAGAATATGCCGAGGTGAGCTAGTTCCAATGGCTACTCTGCTCCATTGCCGACGCCTCCCTCTCCCTTGGCGGTGGCTGCCGCTAGTGTTCAAGAAGGCAGCCTGGGCGGCCGCCCAGGCGCCATCTAGTTGCCGGGTGGCATGCTCCGCCGTGCCTCGTGTGGTAGTAGGCTAGCTAGGTGGCGAGGCGGTCCAAGGCGATCAAGGACGGCGGTATACAGGCTCAATGCAGCGATTGGTCGGCGCAGCCAGGTGGCACCAAGGTGATGGAGTCGACGAACATGGGCCTTGCTAGCACTGGCCCGCTCCTTGCAGCATGAGGGAGAGCTCCCATTCAACTCCTCAAATGGTTAGAAGACCACCCCGGTGAGAACCTCCTTCCCCTTCCCCACGCCTTGCGCGGCGACGGCAGCCCGAGAGGACGTAACCCTAAGCATGTTGAAGATGAAGGGGTTGGATGCGCGTCACAAGCATTTGCGGGTGGAGATGTGAATGAGAATTGTGTGGTGGAAATGGAGGCGCTAAATAGAAATAGATATAGGTGTGTGGGGCTTGGCGGATGCATGACACATGGACGACAGAGATAGAATGTAGGCAACGGGGGTGCGAGCATGACACTCATGGATTCCGTCCATCCATAAGGTTTTTCGAAAAACATTTTTTTTGTAAAACAAAGTCTAATCCATGAAAAACTCTTGCCTAGCATGCCCGTGACCGTGGGCACGGCTATCTAGGATAGATTATACACTCTGCAGAGGTTGTACAACTTTACCCACAAGATATGATATCCTCATAATGTCGGCCAATACACGCTTCCTTAGGCGTGCAATTGAGTAATCATAACAAGGCCCTTACAATGCGAAGCTGTTAACCTGGCCAAGCGAACTCAAAGGTTTCACCCCAGTAAGAAATCCACAAGACCGGGACCCCCTCTTGAGCCTAGGTGAGACTTCTCATGGCTACAACCACGCTCACCCAAGTGGGACTTCTCATGGCACCAACCACGCCCACTTTCAACCTACAACTTGATCAGATTGGAACTCCGTAAATTATTCAGCTAGGGCTGTCCCATACCAGCCATGTGATAGTACGCTAGGGCTTTGCAACAGTACCTCACAGACCGGTCCTTAAATTGACTTAGGCTCAACCACGTACCCCTATGCACGACAGTCAACCACTGTGGCTCCGACCAACAGGGCATGCCTGCACCCACCATCTAACAATTAACCTAAGTCTAAACCGGATTTTATATTTTATTTTGAAATAGTTTTGTAAACCTCCTCGACTCACCAAAGTCAAGGATACTATCCAGAGTCTTGTCATTTTATGTGAAAAAGGTGTCCCAAGCCTAAGTTATATCTATGTAGGGCTAAGCATTTGCTATAAAATTTCTCTAGTCATTCTAGTGAACCAACTAGAGTTTTGCAAAACTAGGCACAACATGGTCAAGGAGTGTGACTTGCCTTACTCTTCGAATTGGTGAGATCAGTCGCCGGGAAATCTTCAGAATCGTCGTAATCTACACGCGAAAATAACCCACCAAACTCAAAATAAATTCAAATAAACTTCAAAATTCAAATTAAGGCCAGGCATGGATAGAGGGGAATTTTTGATGAATTTAGGAATTTGAATGGGCTCAATCGGAGTTAGAACGAAGAAGAACGGGCTCCGGGAAGTTTAAATTCAGGGAAAAAGAATAAAAGGAATTTTTGGAATTACTTTTCTAAAGGAAATTGGGAATTATGACGTCAACACTAAATTTAATTTCGGTCGAATTAATTTTATACAGGAAATTTAGGTTAATGACGCCATGCTGGCGTCATCGGGGTCTTGGGCCGGCTGACAAGTGGGCCTTGGTCCATGGACCAAGTCCACGGGAGGGGTGGTGGCCGAGGTGGCAGGGGGGAGGTGGGTGGCGCCACGGGCGGCTCGGCGCGCTGGTTATACCGCCGACGATGCACGCAGCCCGGCCCGGCCGAGGTGGCGAGGTCACCAGCAGGAGCGCACGGGCCCCCAAGGTCACCGGCGGCAGAGGCCATGGCGGAGGACGGCGAGGGCACCAGAGGCAAGAGGTGGGTGAGGGCAACTCGTTTCACCTTGGCGCGAGTCCCGGGGAGCCTGGAGATGGCCGGCGGTGAGAAGGGTGCAGTAGCGATGCTCGGGCAACAGCGGGACTGGTGTTCCGGCGGTGATCGTGCCCGGTGGAGAGGCGAAGAAGGTGCGCACGGCGGGGAGGAAGCTCGGGGTGGCCTCGGCGGAGCTCGAGCGGCCCTCCTTCGCCGGTAATTGCTCGCCGGAGGGGAGGCGGCGCGGCGGGCGAAGGCGCACGGCGGGAGAGCGTTCGGGGGCCGGAGAGTGGAATCGTGAGGTGGAGCGGAGTGGAGTGTGAGACGGCGGTGCTAGTGGGGGGTTTTATAGGGCCGAGGAGGGGGAGGGGAGGTGGAATCGTTCGCTGGAGTACTCGGGTGGTGGGCGGCGGTTAGCTGCAGATAGGGTTCGGGCGACGTGGGCAAGGTGGGCGTCGTGTGCGGAAAACGGGAGAGGTGGGCGCATGGTTTGCGCGCACGGCGAGGAGGAGGTGGCCGAAGGGCGGACGACGCAACTGGCGGCGCGGGCTGGCGCCGGAAGTCGGAGGTCGGGATGACAGGGGCCGGGCGTCAGTGTGAGGGGAGAAGGAAGGCACGGGAATGGTCGGATGAGGATCAGAGGGCGAGGAAGATAGGGGCGCAGGCGGCCGGGATCGCGCGGGTGGAGGCGAAACGGGCGACCGGATGGTGGTGGGGAATTGAGTGGAAGGGGGTGGCTGTGATGGGCCAGGGCTGGCGCGGGCAGATTTGGCCCGCACACGTGGCGAGCGGGGAGGTGGTGAAGGCGGGATGGTGGTGGCGACGTGGGCGGATCTCATCCGTCCACGTGTCTGCCGGATGTGAGAGAGGTTTTATTATTTTTGTTTTGATTTTCTGAAAACCCGAATAAAGATATTTAGGCCTAGAAAATAGCAGAAAACTCCAAATAAATCCTAGATAAATCCTATAAGTCTAGAAAAAAAAAATGCAAGGAACTCAAATAAAATTACTTAAACTCATTTTGATCACAATTTCTCTCAATCTTATTATCTTTTAAACAAGAAAAATATAAAAGAAGGATTTTAAAATTCCAGAAAAATAAAATAAAATAAAATTTGGGATGTCACAAGCACCCATGCTTGCTAGCTAGGTTCCATGCATCCCCATTAAAGACTTGTTTGGATAGCTTTATATTGGATCAATATCTTCCGTTTGGTTGAGATTTCAATTCAATTTCCATGTCCGTCTCAAGGATTGTCCATCTCAAGTATGAATTAAAATAGCATAGGGGTTGGAATAAAAATATTAGAGGCTAAAATGTAAATATTATTGTAAGACCCATTGAAGCCAGCGTGTATTTACATCAAAATTTGCATTAAGGGATGAAGAGCTATTATCATCAAGACATCAACTCTATTTTACATCAATATTGCTTTGGATAACAATTTTCTTTTTTATCATATATATATATATATATATATATATATATATATATATATATATATAGACACACACACACACATACATACACGTATCCAGTGCTAACAGGTTTTTCAGTGCTAACAAGCTAAAACCTATCCAGGATTGTTAGATCTGCCTCCAACGGCCCAGATTCTTAAAGGTGGGATGCCCCAACTCACTTATGCGATTTTGCCAAAACCCCCTACCGGTTTCCCTCTTTTTTTCCGCTCCCACGCCGTTTCGCCTTCGAGTCGCCTCTGCCCCTTCTTCTCCCCGCGATCATCCGGCGACATCTCCCCATGCACGCCGTCGTCCCGGTCTCCCCGCGCTCGGCTCGCTGGCGAGCCATCCTTTGACAGTCAGCAGTGGGCGGCGAGTCCAGCGAGCGATGATTCTCGACCGGTCAGCCATCTGCCCGGGCTCCATTCCTGGGCTGGCTCCGACCCTGCATCCCGTGATGGTTAAAGATGAGCACGTGAATCTCCAGCAATGACTAATCCAGGCTTAAGAAGTATGTGGGCCAAATTAACCAGCTTAGCTTGCATCGTCAGTAATTTTCCCTACAGCCAAAGTGATCTCTGAATGTTTGCATGCCTCCAAAATAAGTATTCAACACTCTGGCGATACTGAATTAGCAGTGAATTTGGATTCATGTTTTCTTAATCCATCTTTTGATTGTTGCTAAAACTACATGCTGTTGTAATGTTGTTAATGAGAACACTTGTGCTACTCAAGTCCTTCCATTTTTACCCATGTTTTTTTCTTATCGACTTGTAAGCAAGTAAACTGTGGACGAACCGGAGTTTCTATCAGAATACATGGTTTCTCAGCTAGCTATGTTTGTTGAAGTGAATTTGTGAGAAAGTTTAGATGTGTTACTGATCATCTATTTACATATAAAGAACAACATTTCGGCTATCTTTGGAGAAGCATATCCTCTTGCATTTCCAAACAAATATAAGAGACCACACCATGATCCTGTACTTACTCAAAATACTTGAAGATGAGCACGTGAATCTCCTCTATGACTGATCCAAGCTTATGTTTTTTGGGGCAAATTAACCAAAGATTGTCATTAATTTTCCAACACCAAAGTGATCTCTGAATGTTTACGTGCCTCCAAAATAAGTATTCATCGCACTTATGATCATTGAGTTAGCAGTGAATTTGGATTCATGGTTTCTTAGTCTACCTTTTGGTTGTTGTTTCTTGTTACAACCACATATAAAGGACAACATTTCTGTGATCTTTGGAGCAGGATATCCTCTTGCATTCTAAACAAAAATAAGAGACCACACCATGATCCTGTACTTACTCAAACTAGACACGCTTACAGGTTACAACTCATAACAAAAGCACCCAGAAAAGACTCTTCACTATTATCTCTTCACACATTGTCTAGCAAGGCCTTAACAAAAGGAATGGGACACAAAGCATGAGATATGAATGTAACAAAGAAAGCGGGAGACCGGACGACGCTACATGGAGACCGGACGACAGCGGCGGCGCGGAGATCTGGGACGACGGCGCACAAGGAGATGTCGCCGGATGATAGCGGGGAGAAGAAGGGGCAGAGGCGACTCGGAGGCGAAACGGCGCGGGAGCGGAAAAAAAGGAAACCGATAGGGGGTTTTGGCAAAATCGCACAAGTGAGTTGGGGCATTCCACCTTTAAGAATCTGGGACGTTGGAGGCAGATCTAACGATCCCGGAGAGGTTTTAGCATGTTAGCACTAAAAACTGTTAGCATTGATACGTTCCCATATATATATATATATATATATATATATATATATATATATATATATATATATATATATATATATATATATATATATATATATATATATATATATATATATATATATATATATATATATATATATATATATAGGACTTAGTGTTTCATGCACCATGGTGCCTAGGCACCAATATCAATACCAATTGATTTGCTTTGAGATTCTCAACGTTTGATGTGGGTATCTTCATATACCCATAAAAAGTATATTTGAGATGTCAAACTCAAAAAATTAAATTCAACTTCAGTTTAATTAGTTTGAACTATTTTTATGGTATATACTCATCAGAGTCGCATTGAACTCAAAAGTAGTTCAAACTAGTTTGAACTGAGTTCAAAACTTACTTACCATAAATATATCAAGGGTATAAAACATTTTCATACCCAAACTCAAAAAATTATCAATCATACACGTGTATTTGATGTTGGTGTTTAGGCACCATGGTGCCTATGTAATTTTCTATATATATATATATATATATATATATATATATATATATATATATATATATATATATATATATATATATATATATATATATATATATATATATATATATATATATATATATATATATATATATATATATATATATATATATATATATGCTGAAATGGGACACTGTAAGTGCCGGCACCAAGCTTCCCCAGCTTTAGATTGCTTTTAGATGCGTGCAAGTGCAATGCTATATAATATCAGAATGGAAAGTTTTAATTATGAATGGAAAGTCTCAATCATAGATGGAAAGTCTTAATCATGTAGCTGGGCACCATGGTGTCCTCATTATTTATACTATATATATATATATATATCTCTTTTTTAATTTAACTGCCTAGGCTCTTAGCCACTAGGCTTCTTCTCGCCGCCGGCTAGCGCCCAAGTCTTCTTGAATAGAGGCCGCCCTCCTCGTAGCCCGCCATGCCAAGCACCCCACAGTTTTGATCTGGATCTATCATGGGGAAGGAGAGAGACTAGTTTTTCAGCATTTGCACATAATTTTTGTTTACTTTTGTCAAGAGATCCCTGCCCTCGTTGGAAACGAAGGGTGCTCGGAGAGAAAAGTTTGCACATTGACTTCGCAATTTTACTTCTTATGCATCGATATTTGTTGTTGATATGCTAGGAACCGTCTGATCGATTGGCGAAGACGTGTGTGACTTCATACTATACCGCTCAAATTTTGGTTGTCCAACTTTTAAATATATACATAAGTGTACATCAATGAGAAAGTATACGCTTAGGTTCCATGATGCCAAGGACTTATCCATGGACTTTGCAATTCTAAATATGTGAGTGTCCACTTTGTTATAGTCTAAAGAACTCTGTCTAGAAGTGGTAGATACCTAAATCATGATGAATCCATTAACCATGACTAGACACATCTAAATTTGTACAAATCCACGTGGATGTCAATAGTTGAAGTCTTTTCTCTCTTTTTTTTCTTCTCAAAAAGCGACCCTCAACTTGTATTTCCATCCACAACTAGTCTTATCGTCACTCTTGGAACCTGCCCCCTTACAGAAGCCACTGTCTAATATGAAGGTCACAATTCACAAGTTTGCATCCTCTCCGTTTCAACCATCATCACCTTCCGTCTGATGCTGACATCATTTGCCCACCATCGAGTGCCCTCCTACAAAGATTCAAATTCAAATTCAAATTATATGCTATGATAAAGAAAAGAGAGAGAGAGAGATTCTTCACAAAATTGTGAATTCAATCGAAATTAAAAACATCCAAGCGCAAGAATCAGTAAGAATTAGTATCGATTTGTAATAATATCTCCCTCTCCTTGCTGCTACCATGTAGGCTATCTTTTCTTACCTGATTTCTCTCATTTACCGGATATATTTTGGATTGTTGATCATATTTATAGATGCATGCCTAGATATCAGAGTATGTGTCTAGGGCTCCCAATCACGATACATGTGACAAGGCACCGTGAGCCATGGAATGGATTCTTTTCGGTTGCGGCTGATAGTTTTTTTGCCTTAGCGTGAGCACTTGTACGAATGTGCCAAATGCCGACAAGTTGATAAGCCCATTCGAAAAAGCTGTCCAGATACGATGTTTTGAAAAAAGGTAAAAATTATCCTATTTATTTATTTGAGAAAAATCATAAACTAAAAAGAAAGAGGTTACGAGTATATTAATGGTGAGGTGACACCTAGTGGGGTGTTTGTTGAGGTGATGGGAGAGCTGACAGTAGCAATAGGATCATAGCCGGGATAGTGACAAAGATAAGAACGGTAGCCATCAGCCACAGTTAAGTGCCGAACTAGGACATGGACGAGATCATGACTTATAATAAGACCATCTCTAATATTGTGTTTTAGCCGGTTCAAACGAGGAGAGAGAAGACATTGAATCGATTCAATACATTGGAGGAGTCGATTCTATAAAAAAAAGCATAGAATCGGACTCTACTTAAAAGTCGATTCAAAGCATTAAATAATTCATATGAACATTAAACAACTACATAGAAGAGAATACGGTTGAGAGAGAGGATATTATTATTTTGTGGTTTTTTAATATAACGTGTATCCCAGTTATTAGTAGAAATCAGTTCAAATACATTAGAGAAAAATAAATTTAGTTTCTAAAATACTTATATGGTACGATTTTAAATTAACTTCGATTCAATACACTATACATTAAAAATGGCTTAAGAAGACAGAAAAGGGCGCCATAATCCATGACTTACGGATGATTAAAGTATGAGCGCCTCGTGCGTACACTTTCTTGCCGCCATTAAATTCACTCCAAGTTTTACCAAGTTAGACCTCGATCGAGAATTCGACATCGTTGGACCCCTAAACAATTAAATTTCCCGTTTTGGCCCTTTTGAAAAAAATTCCAAAAGTGGACCTCTCCGATCGCAGCGCCTCGTGTCGCCGCCACTGTCCCGGTCGTGTGGTCCGGTATCGACGATCGGGTCGTCGGTGTACCAGCATCACTGCGACCGCTGCCTGCCGCCCGATCGCGCCTCTGCTGCCCCGAGCGCACGATCGTCCCGCCGAGCGCACGACCGCCATCGCCAACTGCACGATCGAACGGGCGAGCGCACGACTGCTTCGCCGACCGCGTGACTTAAAAAACCCGCGGTCACTCGAATCAGTCGGCGAAGCAGTCACGTGTTGCCCGAGCGCAAAAAATTTCCGTCTTTTGCTCTTGCCCGAGCGCGCAATCCCTGGAGCTGCCGCGTGTTCGCGATCGAGTAGTCGTATGCGGCGGTACTGCACCGCACGATCGCCGCTGCCCGCCGACCGCACGATTGAAAATGCCGACCGCGCGTCTGCAAATTCCGACCACACGTTCTAGCTCCCGAGCGCACGACCGAGTGTTGCCGACCGCATGATACCCTGCCGCATATATACTTCAGTTCTAGGTACGGTTTACCTTGCGTACATCAATTTGGAACGCACGGTGAATACATGCATAAGTACTTTCTTACCATACAAACCAGGGGAAAATGGCATCTTTCTTGCATGTATTACATGAGTATATAATCATTGGACTTGCATAGAAAAGTGACAAAGATAGTGTGTCTACCAATGATCCACGGCGGTGTTGTACAGAGAGGGAGACCGTGGCCACGATTTTTTTCATTACTTCCACTAACCATTTTATTAAACTCGGTCGGCAACACTCGGTCGTGGCGCTCGAGAGCGTGCGGTCGGGTTTGCAGAGCGTCGCGATCGGCGGCGATCGCGCGCTCGCCCGCTCGATCGCGCGATCGGCGATGGCGGCCGTGCGCTGGCGGGACGATCGTGCGCTGGGCAGCAGAGGTACGGCCGGCGACGAGGCAGCAGAAGTGGTCGCGGTTCCGCGACCAAGATTTATCTCGCCGTACGAACCGCACCCGACGATGATCGTGGTCGCAGCGCGCACTGCATCGCACGATCGAGGATGTGGCGACGACGGAGACGCTGCGGATCGGAGAGGTCCACTTTGGAATTTTTTTCAAAAGGGCCAAACGGGAAATTTAATTGTTTAGGGGTCCAACAGATGTCCGAATTCCCCGATCGATGAGAGCAAGCTAGCTGACTCCACAGCAAGTATATTACTATACTATATACACACATTGTACTTCATCATACAGCATCATTGGCTGATCGGATCAACTTGGATTGAGAAGTCACAAGAGCAAGTGTGCCTTCTATCACGCAAGAGTAATAATGTCAATAAAACTAGCCTCATAGCCGCGGCGCCACGCCGCGTCAGCCACCGTGTGTACCGAAGCGAAAGAGGCGATAATTCGTGATGAGTTTTTGAAAAAAAAATTTAAAAAAAATCGAGGGCATATGTGTATTTTCGAAAAAGTCGAAGGTCTTTTTCGTAAAAACCGAGGGCCTGTACGTAATAAACGAGGACCCGTACGTAATTTAGAAACTGCGGGGCGCTATCATGCAAAGTGGAGGGGCTTAAAAAAACTGGTAGGGACCTTTTCGCGAGAACCAAGGACCTTTACGTAATTTTGGAAAAATGTGGGGACTTTTTCGCAAAACTGCTCCCCCTACCGTACGCAAATTCTGCCGCCACGCGCCGGCCGAGGGAGCACTGGGGGCGACGTGGCCGCCCTCCCCTCGCGCGAATCCTTCCGGCTTTGTATAGGGGGATGATTAATATAAGGGGATTGCTTATGCGTTTGATCTTAAGATGAAATTGCTTCTGCACTTGGGCAAAAATAACCTTTCACACTGCAAAAAAGGGTGAAAGAAAATGAGAAAAATACAGAACACGTGAGATGTAGCAAAGCATGACTATTTCTATGAACATATAGTGGGAAATCCTCAAAACCAGTGATAAAAGTGGCAAATCCTAATACGGGCATACGGCGATGAATGGAGTGGCAAAATCTCAATTTTTGCCGGTTATATATAGAGCTTGACATCAACCAGACACCAGTACCCAAACCATTTGATCAATGACATAGTTTTTTCATTTTGTATTTTTTAAATAGTAAATTTAAGAAATGACATAATTTTTCGTTTTGTATTTTCTTAAATAGTTAACTTAAGAAAATCATAAGTTCTCTGGTCATAGTTGCTGAAACCCTAGGTTCTTCAGCCAGCGGAACTTAACCCTATGTTCATGCATACTGTATCCATGACTTTTGTTTGGACTTTTGAAACAGTGCATGATGTTGAAATCGCTCACGAGGATGTCAGTTCCCCTAGACATCTAAACTGCCATTGGCTCGTATTCATGGAAACTGGCATCCTATTAGCAAATTTAGAACTAAAACTTACTCTATTGTTATAATAATACTGCCAGCAATTAATGAGTAAAGAACTAATCCATTACCCAAGGTGGCATCACATCAACATTTCATCTACACATGATTATCTAGGCAGAGGTAGCCCAAATGCAATGGAAGGGTCATCGATCAAAGTCTTCCTCATAGCTGTTTAATTTCCTTAAGAACTGAGACCCTTGAAAATACGTTTATTTAGTTGACTGCAATTAGGAAGTATCCATTCCAGTTCTCCATTAAAAATATAACCAATGATAGATCAAGCATGCATGTTAGCCAAGGGCATAAGAAAGACTCCAAAGAACTAATCAAAACTAGCTGGATGCAAGTCTTACTATAGGACTAAATTAATCTGACTAACGCCACAGCATGTGTGTGTGTGTATATATATATATATATATATATATATATATATATATATATATATATATATATATATATATATATATATATATATATATATATATATATATATATATATATATATATATATATATATATATATATATATATATATATATATATAGAAAATTACATAAGGCACCATGGTGCCTAGGCACCAACATCCGATACACGTGTATGATTGATAATTTTTTGAGTTTGGGTATGAAAATGTTTTATACCCTTGATATATTTATGGTAAATAAGTTTTGAACTCATTCAAATTAGTTTGAACTACTTTTGAGTTCAATGCAACTACGTGAGTATATACCATAAAAATAGTTCAAACTAGTTAAACTGAAGTTGAATTTAAATTTTTTCGAGTTTGACATCTCAAATATACTTTTTTATGGGTATATGAAGATACCCACATCAAACGTTGCGAATCTCGAAGCAAATCAACGGGTATTGATATTGGTGCCTAGGCACCATGGTGCATGAAACACTCGTCCTATATCGGATCATTCTAGCGATTGCTGCATATTTCGACTATGAAATATGGCAAATGGATGTCAAAACAACTTTCCTTAATGGAAATCTGAGTGAGGATGTGTACATGACACAGCCCACGGGTTTTGTCGATCCGCAATCAGTTGAAAGATATGCAAGCTGCAAAGATCCATTTATGGATTAAAGCAGCATCTCGGAGTTGGAACATTCGCTTTGATGAAGTAATCAAAGGGTTTGGTTTCATCAAGAACGAAGAAGAGCCTTGTGTTTACAAAAGGCTAGTGGAGCGCACTCGTGTTTCGGTCTTATATGTGGATGACATATTACTCGATCGGAAATGACATTCCTATGCTCGAATCATTAAGTCTTCATTGAAAAATAGTTTCTCTATGAAAGACTTAGGAGAGGCGATATATTCAGGCATCAAGATCTATAGGATAGATCAAGAAGGCTAATTGGATTAAGCCAAGATACGTACATTGATAAGGTGTTGAAAAGGTTCAACATGCAGGATTCCAAGAAAGGATTCTACCTATGTCACATGGTATACATCTTAGCAAGAGTCGGTGTCCTAGTACACCGATGAGCGGGATAAAATGAATGCGATTCCATATGCTTCGCTATGGGATCCATTATGTATGCCATGCTTTGTACACGCCTGCATGTCTCGTATGCTTTAAGTGCTACAAGTAGATACCATCGGATCTAGGTGAAAGTCACTGGATTGCCGTAAAGAACATCTTGAAGTACTTGAGAAGAACTAAAGATGTGTTCCTCGTCTATGGGGTGAGGAAGAGCTCGTTGTAAATGGTTACACCGATGCTAGCTTCCAAACCGACAAAGATGATTTTAGATCGCAATCTGGATTTGTGTTCACTCAATGGCGGTGCGGTGAGTGGAAGAGTTCCAAGCAGAGAGCGGTTGCGATTCTACAACAGAGGCCGAGTACATAGCGCTCACGAAGTCGCTAAAGAGGTCATTTGGATCAAGAAATTTGTTTCGAGCTTGGTGTGGTGGCTAGTGCCTCCACCCAATGGACCTCATCATGTGACAATAGTGGGGCCATTGCGCAAACCAGGAGCCTAGATCGCACGAAGTCCAAGCACATTCTACTGGCGATTTCATCACATCCGCGAGATTGTGAGAGAGGCGATGTGAAGATATGCAAAGTACAAACGGATTTGAACATTGCAGATCCGTTGACAAAGCCGCTTCCCAGCCAAAGCATGAGGCTCACACTAGGGCAATGGGTATTAGATACCTACATGGTTGACTCTAGTGCAAGTGGGAGATGTTGGTGATATGCCCTAGAGGCAACATGGAGATGTTGAATATATCACATACTATGTTTATGATACATTGCTTTGTTCCTTGAAATAGACATTATCATTATTGATCAATGAGTATGTGACTTATTCATGAGACTCTTAATGCCAAAATGTTGCTATTTCTAAATGATCCCGATCATATATCATATGAGGAACAAATATGATTCAAAGATCGACATATGTATTGATTGATGATCATGTCTCATGGATCATGGTATGGAGATACCAAATCAATAATATGGACATGTGTTAGTGAACATATGTTGGATAGACCCGCCATGAGACACTGCAGAGATTCCATGTGTCATTAGTTGGTCTCAAGTAGTGTTTATGTAGAATCCTTAGACTTGAGATCATCATGGTTCCCAACATGCGTAGTAGCCTATTTTGGGACTACTAACCACTACTCCGTAAATGGCGGGTAGTCATAAAAGTAGTCTTCGGGTTTGCTATGAAACATGTAGTGGGATGTGAATGATCAAGATAGAATTTGCCCTCCTTATGAGAGAGATATCTCGGGCCTCGATGTAATGGATTATGAAAGTGCATGGCCATGCCAATGTGATTGAGGAGTCAATCACAAGTTTATAATCCATCACGGAATCGAGAGAGTGATTGAGCTATTAAGAGGATGACACAGGTCTCGCCTTGAGCTTAATCTATATCGTGAGGCAAAGGGATTCGTACATGAGAACATTACGAGTTCAGCTGATATGATCTTTACGTATACTTTGGGGTTAATATGTCTTGCTAGAGGCCGCTATTAACGTGGTGACCGGAAAGGTGTTTCGGTCGCGACCAAGTATACGTGAACCTCTGGTCGCACACTTAATGGGTTGGAACACTAATTCGAATGTGATTCGGATGTGGGCTCAATTCGGATAGAGATCCTGATAGACTCCTATTGGGCCTCGGTCCACGAGGCCCAAGTGAGAGGTCTATATATTTGGAGGCGGGGCTGAGGATACACGCATATGTTCCTCCCGAACAAAACCCTAGCCGCCACCTCCCGAGCCAAACCCTAGCCGCTCGCGAGTCTTTGGTACACTCGCGATCGGAGTTCCACCGGACGTGTGGATACCGGTGAGGCGCTCTCGTTGCGGCGTTGATCGGCATCAACAAACTACAGATTGATCTGCTCGTGGTGTGGTTGATCGGCGTGGAGGAGACGATCTGTTCGGGCGATCGGCTACTTCCACTACTACCTCGACGCGGCGTGGTTGGATCGGCTTCTCCAACTCTTCTTCCTGCACCAGCTGGGCGTCTAGTGGTAACGATCTATGATCCCTTCTTAGCATGATGTCTGGTGTGCGCGGTAGAAAATTTTTATTTTCTGCTATCGTAGCCTACGCGCGTTCCTTCAGTGGTATCAGAGCCACCATGGTGCCTAGGCACCCACATCCGATACACGTGTATGATTGATAATTTTTTTGAGTTTGGGTATGAAAATGTTTTATACCCTTGATATATTTATGGTAAGTAAGTTTTGAACTCAGTTCAAACTAGTTTGAACTACTTTTGAATTCAATGCGACTACAGTGAGTATATACCATAAAAATAGTTCAAACTAATTAAACCGAAGTTGAATTTAATTTTTTCTGAGTTTGACATCTCAAATATACTTTTTATGGGTATATGAAGATACCCACATCAAACGCTATAATCTCAAAGCAAATCAACGGGTATTGATATCGGTGCCTAGGCACCGAGGTGCATGAAACACTGTCCTATATATATATATATATATATATATATATATATATATATATATATATATATATATATATATATATATATATATATATATATATATACACATATATATATATATATATATATATATATATATATATATACATATATATATATATATTTGTGTGTGTGTGTGTTGTACATCACGCTATTGTGCTTAATTATAATTGGAATTAAAATGAAAATATTGCTAAAATTGCTTAATTAGTTGGAGTTGTTGTGTGGCGTTAGTCAGATTAATTTGGTCCTGTAGTAAGACTTGCATCCAGCTAATTTTGATAAGTTTTTTGGAGTCTTGTTCCCCTCACCTCCTAAGGCAAGGTAAGAAGCATATGACAAGGTAAAAATCTCAGCGAGAGCCATTGGTTCCATGTCACTTGCTGGCGCACTCCACTCCCACTTGGCCTCCTTGTCGAAAACAATGTCACGTGTCATGTGCTTCCCAACCTGGTCAAACACCCGATATGTCATCGAGCTTCTTTAGATTTAGCATGACCACCTTCACGTGTGCCACACAGAGAAACGGACGGATGTAACGCATGTTTGGCCACCTCCTGTACCACGCCTCGTAAGGTGTCTTGCCCTCAACACTGCATGTTGACATGTATTTAAAGATGTGGACTGCTATCGTCATAGCTTTGCCCCAAAATCTCTCAGGCATGCCTTTCACCTTCAATAGTCTTCACACCATTGCGACCACCATATGGTTGCAGTGCTCAACAATGTCATTCTGTTGCAGTGAATATGGCACCGTAAGATGCCAGTTGACATCGCGGTCGGAGCAGTACTCATCGAACTCCACGAAGGTGAACTCGCCAATGCGATCTGTGTGGAGAGTCCACAACTTGAGGCCAAACTCCACCTCAATGCCTGCCTAGAATTTCTTGATGGCTATCGGTGCCTCATCCTTCAATGCCAGGAGCACCAACCACATATAGCGACTAAGATCATCAACCAAGAGTAGAAAATATTTCTTCCCACCTAGTGTCATGGGCGTGATGGATCTGCACAAGTCACCGTGCATGAGATTCAGAGGGTTCTCCTCATGGTAGTTTGCCTCCTGCGAGAACGGAGACCGCCGTCGCTTGCCCGCCAAACAACTATCATAGATTTGATCCACCTGATCAATTTGCGACAGTCCACTCATCATGGCCTGTTGTGCAAGTGTACGGAGTGAACCGAAGTTTAGATTCCCATAACGCACATGCCATTGCCAAGCTTCTTTGCTGCATCTCACTGCCAGGCACACTGGCTGTGACACATCAAGATTGAGAATATACAACCAGTTTCTGGTCCTTTTACTTTAACGAGGAGTTGGCGTTGATGGTCATGGATCCATAGCATGCCATCCTCAATGAACGTTTGGCACTCAATCTTGTCGAGTTGTCCAAGGCTCACAATGTTGCTTCTTAGGCGAGGGATGTCAAAGACGCCCATTAACGCATAGTGCTTGTTGTGGCACATGAATAGCACCATTTTGCACCGACAAATGTCGATGGTGGAGCCATCACCAAACTTCCAGCTCGGTAAAGCTTGCCTTGCACCCGGATATATGATTGCTTGCCTTGGTGTCTAGGTACCAGGCATCATCGATGTTCTCCTCCTAGCCAAGTTGAACTTGCGTATGCACCTCATTGAGCATGATGTCACCAATTGGATCCTCCATGGCCTTGTGAGAGTGTGCACTTGCACCATAAACAAGGTGGGTTTGTCATCCTAAGCTTGTGTAAGGTTCACCTGCTCCTTACACTCTCGCTGTGGCTTGCGACACTCGCTAGAGTAGTGCCCATAGATGCCGCAATTGAAGCACTTGACTTTCAACTTGTCATGAGTGCTTCCAGATGCTGCAGCCTCCTTGCTATTGCAATTGCCCTTGCTGCAGCCACTTTGCCTGCCGCGGTCGTGGCTCTTTCCGCTGGAGCCACTCTCGGGGAACTTGGTATTGTTCGAGGAAGCCTTACCTTGCTCCCTCTTCTTCATTCACGCTAGCCACTCTGATGCGGGGGATTGCCCAATCTTCACAGCGTAGGATCGATGAAGATAGTTTGGATCCATGCAACCTGACGAATCGATGGTGCCAACCACTGTTAGAACAGCAACCTGCGACAAAAGAATTCGCCCAATCACACGCTCGTGATCCCGTCTACCCGACCACCAAGTAGACGCGTCGTCGCTCCGGCCAATCACAAGGAATCACAAAAACGACAGGGAAGAACGTCCGATTCCCCTCTAGGTTGCAATCATATGCCAAACCCTAGGAGGAACAAGCGCATGGCTCTCTGAAAAAAATAGTAGATTGATTCATAATGGTCTGTTTACAAAACAAAACGATCTAGCTATTTATGATGCACACGGTCTCCTAGCCAAGAAAGAAAAGTTGAGCTCGGCTAAAAAAAATAGAGGCACGCAGGCCTTCGTGAGAAATAAAAAAGAACTAATGAATTGAAAACAAGCCTCCGTGAGAAGTTATGGGCCACATGACTTAATTAGGGCCTGTTTGGGAGAGCTCCACCAGCTCCAGATCCATGAAAACCAGCTCCACTCCACGAAATTTTACCCAAACGCTCCAGCTCCGCGAAATCTGGATTCACCAAAATCCTGAATCTGAGGGCCAGATCTATGGATTTCATGGAGCTCCTCAAGGGGTGCTCCACCGTGTTGGGTGGTAATTACCCACCAATGCCACTGGTTACACACCCCATCCCACCAAAAGTGGCCATTCCCACCAAAACCTCAATTTCGTGGATCTGGAGCTGCTGTACAAGCCAAACACTCCATAGTGGGATCCCAGATCCACAGTGGAGCTGCTCCATGGTGGAGCTGCTGCTCCAGATCCACGTTTTCAGTAGTGGAGCTCTCCCAAACAGGCCCTTAATATAACTTTAAGTACTCTTCCTTAATCCATGCATGCTGGTTATGGGCCACGTCATGATACATGCATGTCTTTGACTAGAAGTTGGCTTCACACAAATCTTGCATTTGAAATAGTTCTCTCACGTGCAGAAAAGCCATGTTTGTTCTTTTGGTGTTGGCCTGCATGTGTTCTCTGCTGCTGACTAAATTTTCTTACGTATAAACCTAAGAATGATTAAAATATCAGTATTAGGCAGTAACCAGTTCTCATGAAATTTAAAGCCAAAATTAATTAGGAGCGAATTCACCTATTAATTAATCTTTTTAACTCGTGCTCGCATAATCAGTACAGTCGTGATGTCCTTATCATCTTCTACACTCGAAGTGATGGACGATACGCTAGTGTCGGCGAGACCTTCTAACCGCATCTTCACTTTAGGCTTGTATAGATCGAGTATGGGCCTGTATATAATTAAATAAAATAGTGTTAACTCTGTATCTCTAAATATAATAGTTAAAGATCCAATTAAATTAGAGTTCACCTGATAATATTTAATGTGGCTCAATAATTCCTTCCAGTTAAATAATATATCTAACTGAGAAGTACAAGACATGAGCGTATCCACGTCACACTCCCTCTGTGAGGAGTAAGTGGTCACCCTCACCACCACTGTCACTAAGTTTGAACCTCTCCTCGACGGCCTTGAACTAGCTGACGAGCTCTTCAACTAAGAGTGTCCTCAGGTCAAGCAGCTGCTCAATTGAGATGGTGACTTTCATGAACCTGCTTTGCATGACACAAAGGAATTTCTTGACGACCTTCTCGTCCTCCAACGTGTCTCCAAGTGCGTGGAGATTGTTGATGATGCCGTTGAGTCTTATGGCGAAGTCGACCACTGACTCACTGTCCTTCATGCGGATCAACTCAAACTCCTTGTGCAGCATTTGCACCTTTGCCTACCAAACTCTCTCGACACCCATGCACATTGAACGCACTGTCTCTCATGCCTATTTGGAAGAGTCCTTCACCGCTAGTGTGGACAACATCTCCGTCGGCACAGCTTACAAGATTGCGGACAGAGCCATCCTGTTGACACGGTACTCAACATCGTTGGGCTCGTCTCCCAAACTCTGTAAGCCTGGAGATTGACTCTCATGAGAAGAGCCCTGTCGTGGTTACAAACCAAACAGTGAGATGAGAGTATGGTAGTGGAAATGTTAGGTGAGCAATGCTTGGGGGCTTCCCCATGGCCTGGATGGCTTTATATATATTCACATGGGAAGTATTTTACAATTACATCCTTACACCCAAGTATCCCTCTCAAGGGCATTTATGTCATTATACATATCCGATTTTGAGGTTTACAACATTTTAACAGGCCGGCTGGGCTTAGGTGAGGGCCACCCCTACAACAAGCCCAATCAGGGTAATTCGTGTGTGTGAGCACGGGGTAGTGCACTGGCACACCAACCTCCTTTACCTGCTGCATCACCAACTGTCGACCACCACTGCCGCTAGCGCCATCCTGGTGGCCATCACCTACATCACGGTCCCTCGGTGCAGGAGGGGATTTCGATCTGTTGTCGGACATCGGCACCATAGGATCAAAGTAGTACCGCTCTTACACCAAATGTCGGCAAAGAGCCGGCTGCTAACACACACGAACACCTGGACTCACACAAGCGAACACCCTAGGAAAAATAGAGAACTCACAAGATTTTTGCGCTGCGATCAAGCTGCAGCTTTTTAGTTTTCTTCTCCGCTTATTACAGCTAGAAAATTTAGGAAATGGATACAGGTAAATGCGGCCAGCAAATGCGTCAGGATCCAAAACAGTTGCACCATCCCATGACCTGGTGATAGGCGTGGCCACTAACACATTCACGCACTCAATACAATTACATGCACGGCATTATGTGTACCATGCATAATAATACGAAGCTAGTGAACTAATTAACAAGAAAAGTAACGTGCAAAGCTATGAAATAGGGTGCGACAAGATTACTTAACACAGCCAACTCTTCAGGCTTCAGACTAGTTGAGACTTGAGAGAGTTGATCGCTCCCACAGTGCTCTGCATGTTCTCGCACGACGACCCGCCGGGGCGAGCGGCCTCCTCCGCCTTCGCTTTCCACCTAGCCGCGCTCCTCCGCATCTCGTCTGCCACCATCGCCTGCCTGACATGGCCGGCGATCTGCTCCCTCCTCACCTCCGCGTCCAGCCGGAGGCCGACGCCCCACACCTCGCAGGCGTACTTGCAGTTGGTGTACTGGTCCGCGAACACCGGCCAGCACACCATCGGCGCGCCGGCGGCGATGCTTTCGCAGGTGGAGTTCCAGCCGTTGTGCGTCAGGAAGCAGCCAACGGCCGGGTGGCGCAGCACCTGCTCCTGCGGGCACCAGGCGGCAAGGCGGCACCGGCCGCCCGTCTCCGCGACGAACTCCGGTGGCAGCGCTGCCAGGCCAGAGACGCCGGGGACGATGTTCTCCCTGATGACCCACAGGAACGGGTGGCCAGTATCTGCGAGGCCCCACGCGAACTCGGCGAGCTGGCCGGCGGTGAGGACGATGAGGCTGCCGAAGTTTACGTACACGACGGAGCTCGGTTCTTGCGTGTCCAGCCATGCGAGGCACTCGGTGTCCTGCTTCCACAGGCTCAGGCCACCAGTGGAGCCGGCGTCGGCGTCGTTGAGGTGGTGGCGGAGGAGGGAACCCAAGGGTCCGATGGTGTAGATGCGTGGGTACTCGACGCGGAGGGCGGCGAGGACGTCGGCCTCGAGGTCGTCGAAGGTGTTGAGGATGAGGGCGCCGGCCTTTGTGCAGCTGTTGGCCTCCGTGTCGTTGAAGCGGAGGCCGAAGTCGTCCGGGTCGGTGGTGCGGACGAAGCTCGAGATGTCGCCGAGGCTGATCGGGGGCATGCCGGGGATCCAGTCGATGACCGTCGTCTCGAGGTGGCCGTTTGTCAAGTAGCTCTCGTCTGCGAAAGAAATACCAATGAATTGATCGATTTAATCGAATTGGCTGGATTTTGTAACTAATCTCATTACATGATCAATTTGGAGATTACGTGAATGGTCATTAGGATTGAGTTTTATGCGACTTATGCGGTTAAGCCAGCACTGCCCCTCACATCTAGGCTCACCAGGTATATAATGTGAACTCAAAGTGGACATTGTCTCAATTTTTTTTAAAACAAATTGTACCAGTAGGCTTCAAACTCGGTACATCTTGACTCTAATACTAGAAGTTTAAACTGATATGGAAATACAAACAATATACTTGTGCATTAACAACAAGTGACAAAGCTTAAGACTTAAGCCTTACCCTTTTATATAGAATAGAAAAGGCTGATCCCCAATTCCCCATCATATTGGGAGCATATCTAAAGAACCTTGTTAGTTAAGCACTGCACCACACTTTATAATTTCTAATTTAAACTGTAATGAATTAGGAGGAATCTTTCATGTTGTTTAAACTAGATTGGTTTCAAGTTTAAAAATATTGATGGTTTCTCCCGGATATACTAACCCTCCATGATATTACTTTTTTTTAAAAAAAACTTTTATTTTAACTACCAATATCTTTTAAAAAATATTTAAATTGGATACATGAAAATCATATAGGTAGATTTATCTCGAAAAATACTTTTATAATATTATAATTTTATTGAGTTTTATAAATATATTACAATATAAATTAGTGACTAAAATTGTGTTTCAGAGATCATGTCGATGTCTTAAACGATATGTATTTACGACCAGATGGTGAAGTCTATTAGCAGCAAGAATGCAAGATGCATATCTGTTGGATTAGTCGCAATACATTTTCTAAAATATGGTTAATCATTTGGTGGTGTTACCTTTGAGTGGCAGATAGCCTCTTTCCCTGAGCTCCCGGAGCCTCATGTGGCCCATCAGCGAGGCCGCGCTGCCGCCCCAGAGCACCATGCTCGGCAGGCCCAGCTCCCGCGCCACGTCCAGCACGAAGCTCATCAGCGCCGTCGGCACCACGCACGTCACCGGCGGCACGCCGGCGGCCGTGCCGTTTAGGCGCATGATGAGCTCCCTAAGCGGCGCCGCGCAACGGTGGCTCGTGGCCTTGCTCAAGCCGAGGTCGTAGTCCCCGGCGTCCCGGTCGGCCTCAAGCAGGCCGTCCGGGATCGTCTCGAACCGGAACCCCTCGCGGCCGCACACGGCGCCGGCGCCCTCGGCGGTCTGCACGCGGTGGTGGTTGTCCTCGGTGTTGACAAAGGTAACGTAGACGCCGTGGTGGTGCAGCAGCTTGGCCAGCTGCAGCGCCGGGTTGATGTTGCCGGAGCCCGGGTACGGCACCACCACGGCGTGCGGCCTCGCCATTGATACAGTATATGGTTAGTTTCTGAGGTTATCTTGTCTTAGTTTGCAAATGATGCTGTGATGAAGTACAATTTGTTTATATAGTATAGTAGTATACTTGCTGTGGAATCAGCTAGCTCGCTCTCATCGATCGGGGTCTAACTTGGTAAAAAATTCGAGTGAATTTAATGGCCGGCAAGAAAGGGTACGCACACCGAGGCGCTCATACTATCCATAAGTCATGGATGATGGCGCCCTTTTGTCTTTAAGTCATTTATAATGCATTGAACCCATGTTAATTTAAAGTGTCACCTCACCATTGTGCAATCGTTGGCCCGCTAAACCCTTCCCAACACTAATGAATATGCTCGTCACCTTCTTTTTAGTTTATGATTTTTTTCAAATAAACAAATATGATAATTTTTTACCTTTTTTTTAAACATCGTATCAGGACAGCTTTTTCGATTAGGCTTATCGACTTATTGACATTTAGTTTATTCGTATAAACGCTCGCACTAAGACCAAAAACTATCAACCGTAGCCGAAAAGAACCCACCCCATAGCTCGCGGTGCCTTGTCACCTGTATCGTGGTTGGGAGCCCTAGACACATACTCCAATATCTAGGCACGCATCTACAAATACGATCAACAATCCAAAATATATTTGGTAAATGAGGAAAATCAGGTACGAAAAGATAGCCTACATGGTAGCAACAAGGAGAGAGAGATATTATTACAAATCGATACTAATTCTTACTGATTCTTGCGCTTGGGCGTTTTTAATTTCGATCGAATTCACAATTTTGTGGAGAATCTCCCTCTCTCTCTCTCTATCATAGCATATAATTTGAATTTGAATTTAATCTTCCTAGGAGGGCACCCGAAGGTGGGCAAATGATGTTAGCATCAGACGGAAGTGATAATGGTGGAAACGGAGAGGATACAAACTTGTGAATTGTGACCTTCATATTAGACAGTGGCTTGTGCAAGGGGGCAGGTTCCGAGAGTGACGATAAGACTAATTGTGGATGGAAATATATGTTGAGGGTCGCTTTTTGAAAAAAAAAATGAGAAAAGACTTCAACTATTGACATCCACGTGGATCTGTACAAATTTAGATGTGTCTAGTCATGGTTAACAGATTGTGTCATGGCTTAGGTATCTACCACTTCTAGAGAGAGTTCTTTTAGACTATAACAGTGGACACTCACATATTAAGAATTATAGAGTCCATGGATAAGCCCTTGACATCATGGAACCTAAGCGTATACTTTCTCATTGATGTACACTCATGTATATATTTAAAAAGTTGGACAACCAAAATTTGAACGGTATAGTATGAAGTCACACACGTCTTCGCCAATTGATCAACAGACGGTTCCCTAGCATATCAACAACAAATGTCGATGCATAAGAAGTAAAATCGCGAAGTCAATGTGCAAACTTTTCTCTCCGAGCACCCTTCGTTTCCAACGAGGGCTGGGATCTCTTGACAAAAGTAAACAAAAATTATGTGCAATCCTCTCCTAAGAAGATCATATACAGCGAAGGTCAACAAAGTCAAGTCCTCGTATATTAGATCGATGGTGCTAGAAGATCGACAGACCACACGTCATAGGTAGGGAAAGCATTTTGGACTGAAATTCGTCGAAATTTGGTTTTCTCGACCAATCTAAAAAAGCCCATTTCGAAATTTTCGGTCCACACCGATCGTTGTCTTGTTCAGTCGTTCTCCCAGTGTCTCCTGCCGAACCTCTAGCGCAAATGCTGAAAACCCAGTCTCTCTCTCCTTCCCAATGATAGATCCAGATCAAAACTGTGGGTGTCAGCTGCGGGCTGCAAGGGGAGGACGGCGGCCTCTATTCAAGAAGACTTAGGCGTTAGGCGAGCGACGAGGAGAGGCTTAGTGCCTAGGGGCCTAGACGGTCAAATTAAAAAAGATAACAATGGAGCGAATATTTGGGTCTGTTTGGCTGCGGCTACGGTTTATGACTTTTGGCTGAAATTTTTGAATTTTGGCTGTTTACGGTATATATTATGGAGAGAGATACTCACTTGCGATTTGGCTGGTACAGATGGTGGGCTTTTAACGTGTACATCGTTTAACTTGTAGACCCTATCTTGAGAAAATACTCCGTTTGAAAGTTAGGTACTGTAGCAAAAGCCAAAAGCCATCAGCTTCGGAGGAAAAAATAGACCCATTAGCAATCATGTATATATACGTGATATTTATAAAAAGAAAATTGTTATGCAGAGCAATATTAATGTAAAATAGAGTTGATGTCTTGATGATGATAGCTCTTCATCCCTTAATGCAAATTTTGATGTAAATACATGCTGGCTTCAATGAGTCTTACAATAATATTTGCATTTTAGCCTCTAATATTTTTATTCCAACCCTATGCTATTTAATTTAATTCATACCTGAGATGGACAATCCTTGAGACAGACATGGAAATTGAATTGAAATCTCTACCAATCGGAAGATATTGATCCAATATAAAGCTATCCAAACAAGTCTTTAATGGGGATGCATGGAACCTAGCTAGCAAGCACGGGTGCTTGACTAATGAGTAGTGGGAGGTCAATCTGCACAAATCGATCAAATCATTGACCAGAGCTCAGCCCTCCACGTGCACCCGTTGCCTACATTCCATCTCTCCACCCACGTGTCATGCATCCGCCAAGCCCATACACATATATCTATCTCTATTTAGCGCCTCCATTTCCACCGCACAATTCCCATTCACATCTCCACCCGCAAATGCACGTGACGCACATCCAACCCCTTCATCTTCGATATGCTTAGGGTTACGCCCTCTCAGGCCGCCGCTCTCACACAAGGCGACGGGAACGGGAAGGAGGTTCTCACCGGGTGGTCTTCCAGCATTCGAGGAGTTGAAGGGAGCTCTCCTCATGCTTTGCGAGGGCGCAGTCGGTCTTGGCGAGGCCCATGTTCATTGACTCCATCGCCTCGGCACCACCTGGCGGCCGATTAATGCTGCGCCGAGCCCGTATACCGCTGTCTTGGACCATCTCACCGCCTAGCTAGCCTACTACCACCCAAGGCACGCACGGAGCCATGCCACCCGGTGACTAGACGGTGCTTGGGCGGTCGCCCAGGCCACTTTCTTGAACACTGGAGGTGGCCACTACCAAGGGGGAGGGAGGCGCCGACAATGGAGCGGAGTAGTCATAGGAACTAGCCCACCACGGCACCTGCTCCCACGACGGCATGTCCTCCTGATAGCAGTGGGTGATGCTAGGATGCGCTACCACTGTGCGCCTCCCATCGGTTCGGGGCCTGCGTGGGCTCATCGGCCACAACCGCACAAGACAGCGGCTTGCCGAGGTAGGCCAGGTGGGCTGGTGGGTATGTTTGTTTCTTGAATTTAAATTGTTTTGAATATGTGACCTAATTTTTCCAATATTTTAAATTTTTTGAAATTTCTAAATTTCGGATTACTCGTAGGTCCAAAATACTACCTATATTATTGTCAGGGGCATTTCTAGCCTCCCCCTGCACCATGTCACCTTCTATACGAAAAAGTCCTTAATTTTTTAAAAATACGTATGGATCTTAGTTTTAGTTTTTCATATATAGACCCTGCGTTGCGGCACTCTTTTCTTCACCTATGTGATACCTAGCGCGGCGTGCGGCGCTTCCATCTAGCTTTTTAAAAACCGAAATTGTTTCATGTGCGACACACACCCAACGACCTTGGATTGCCACGAAAATCCCCTGAGCTGCTCCACCCGCCTCAGATATCCGGCCACCGCTGTTTGGTACCTACCGGCCGCCCTCCTCCTCCGCCGGCCGCCCATGCGCTCCTATCCTCCCTCCACCCCTGGTAGTCTTGCTAAACCCTTTTCCTCCCCTCACCCCGTTTGACACGCAATTCTTCATCTTTCCCCTGCTGGTTTTTCCTCCTCGGTTAGTGTGCCAAGTTGTGAAATCTTGCGCTTTTTTTTTTCTTGTCCCGTCGCGCGGAGCTGTACGAGAAGATGGTGCGGGACCTCGACGAGCGCGGCGCGGCGCGGCGCGGCGTTCTTGAAGGGCGGGGAGACGTCGCAGTCGCTCACGCTCTCGGACCTCTTCCACATCAGGGAAGGCGCCGTCGTGCCCAAGCTCAAGGTGCGAGCTTCTCCTTCCCCAGCTCTCCTTAGTTTGCATATGTGGCTATGAGCCTGTGACTATGATGACGCTGCTAAAATGTGACTGCTGCTCGTCAGGCCGCCAACCCACCGGTGCGTGCGAATGTGCTCCACCTGGACCCGGAGTTTGCCGCTGTGATATCGTAAGCGATGAGCTTTTATTTGAATCAATTGCCATTGCTGGAATTGTTATTGAAATTACTTCAGTTTTAGCTGTAGGCTATATTTTTGGAACTTGGAATTGAGGCCAAAACAGTGTTATACTGAGTATGTTTTGTGCTTGCAGGAAAGCTGTGAGGGAAGTTTTTCGTCCTTACTTTGATCAAGGTAAGGTTTTGTTTTGTATTATTCAAACGTAGAAGTAGAATAGAATGATATAATTTCGGTTCACTTTGTGATTGCGAGTGTCCCAATCTATGTTCAGTGCATTCAGTTAATATATCGCCTGCTGATTAAGATTGCGCGGTTAATCTCTCTCTCTCACACACAAAGAACGCTGAAATGGGACACCATGGTATCTGGGTAACAAACTTCTCTACCTTTGTATTGCTTTTAGATATGTACAAGTGCAATGATATATAATATATCAGGATCTCAATCATGAATAAAAAATCTCAATCATGGATGGAAAGTCTTAATCATAAAGCTTAGGTACCATGGTGCCTGTATATATATATATATATATATATATATATATATATATATATATATATGTGTGTGTGTGTGTGTGTGTGTGTGAAAAATACCTTTTACTCTTATGTGTAATTACACCCACCTCTAATATACCACCTAAACAAACTTAAAATACTTTTTTATCACTTTACGTATACTGTATACTAAATATAAGCTACTCTAATGTGAGCCACACAAAAAATTGCAAGGGAGTCCATAGTTTTTAGCGTATTTTATAAATACATTCATACATACACATAAAAAGGAGTATGTCTAAAAAAATATACATACCATATCTGAAAAATTGTTCATACCACCTAGATGGTTTTATATATTTGTATACTACACGTACATACCCTCCGTTACGTAAGATACTCCCTACAATGTGAAATACGATATAGGATGTAATTACACCCGGATGTGTATGTATGTATGTCTGTCTGTCTTTTGTCTGTCTGTCTGAAGCTGCAACTTTGTTGAAGCATTGGACGTTGATTTACTTTGCTTGGTTGATTTCTCTTCACCAGTTTTCTGGTTCCAAAATGCGAGCAGATATCACTTCAGTATGTTTCATGCCTCCCGTCACCTGGAGACCATTCTAGCAACTGAGGATGAGGTAAATGCACTCTCTGATCATGATTCCTGTGAACATGGGAGTATAAGTTTTTACTGATGTATCTATGCGTGATATTGTTGAGATTGAAACCGAAGCGGATGCTGTAAAAAGAGTTACTGAGGCTGTTTGTCCCCTTAAAATTGTCTTGGATCGAGTGGTTTTGACATCGACAGGAGTGCTTCTTGGCCTGTGGCAGGTTTGGATCTTTAAAAACACCCTGTTCTGTCTGTCAGATGACTTCTTGGACATTTATGTTTTCTCGTTATTGTCGTGTTCAAGTAACCTTAGTGTGTCATCCTCTACTCTTACGAGTATTCAGACTGAATAGATTATTTGATTTGGTATTTTATAGGTCGAATCTGGTACTGATCCTGCTGACATAGTGACATCCGCTCAAGATTGAGAGATGCTATCCCTCGAGCACCTCAAAAGCAATTGGTGAGAGCAACTCAGATAAATTTTTTTGGAAATGTTAACAGAATTTCTATCTTCATTCTTAATAGATAACATTATCTTGACATAACAACACTCAGAAGAGTATACCATTTTTCTTACTAACTGACTTCAGTATTGCACTAGGCTCAATGTTGAGGATTCATTCTTGTAGTGTACTACATAGTTATTGGTTGTTGATAGGTATTGACTTGATATTTCACACATTTTAATGAATCTGTCACTAATGTGACATGCATTTGACAGTATGCCCCTGTTCTGCTTCACACCTCCTTTGCACGAATTCTGGGACATCTTAAGTGTTACAGCCTTTTACGACTGTGCCCAGGATCTTACGACCATCACCTAGCCGCTACGATCACCTCTTGTAGCTGTGCGACCACGTTCAAGAGGCTACGACCACCTCGACCACCTCGTGTCGCTATGACCGCTTTGCTGGTCCTCCGACCACGTTGACGATGGTGGCGACCACACTGTGACCCTTTCGATCACTCTTGCGCTTTGACCACATGATCGTAAACTTCACCAATTACGACCATACTCACCACTTCTCGCTGCGCTTCCTTTGACAACGGTTGATCACCGTAGTCGTAATGCCTTACGATCACTCAATGATTCGCCGACCGCTCGTTGTGGTCGTACTTTAAGACCACGTCTTCTGCGAGACCGTGGTCGTAACTCCTTCGACCACATCTCCAGCACATGTGGACACCTCCGCTCTCGTCGTCGTGGTTATAACTCCTTCGACCACGTCTGTGACCCTCGCTCTGCGATCGTGGTCATAATACCTTTACGACCACGTCGCGCTCCTGCGGACTTCTGCGCTCGATCGTCGTGGTCGTAACTCTTTTACGACCACGTCTGCGATCCCCTTCTCATCGTGGTCGTAACTCCTTTACGACCACGTATGTGAGACTCTGTTCGCCATGGTTGTAACTCCTTTACGACAACGTCTACGAACCTATGTGATCTTACCGACCTCCGACCACACTGGGCACCTCCACTATGATCACACTGATTGCCCACAACCACACTGGTCACCTGCCACCTCCACGATCACGCTGATCACCCATGACCATGCTGGTCGCTCCAAGCTCTGTGATCATGTTGATCGACACAACCACACAGGTTACCCCTGCTCTGCGATCATGCTGATCACCATGACCACACAGGTCGCTCCATGCTCTGCTCCTCCTCTGCGCCTACATTGCCTCCACTCAGTGCTCTTGCGACCACACAGGTTGCCCCTCTTCTCGGCACCTCCTCTGCGACTACATCACCTCAATCTGGTGCTCATCACCTCGGTATAATGGCTATGCCTTTTATACCCTGTTCTTCGACCACAAAGCGGACTCGTCTACGACTCAGAGACAAAGTTGTACTCGACTATGACCACAACAACTAACTCAAACTCAGACTCCGATAGAGACGTACTCGTACACGACCACCAAGTCATTCACGACTATGACTTTGACCTCTAAATTGAGAACAAGATTACAAACTCTAACACTAAGCTCCTACAAGAGGTAGCCCGCTTAAAGCTCAGTTTTCCTTTGGTACTTTCTGTATCTGAATCTTTAAGATGCCGGATAGCTGACATTTTCATTCAAACTGTTGCCTAACCAGCTTCTGCAATACAATCATATGGTAAGCCTGCTCACCAGTATTATGGGTGCATTTGGCATTGCCGTGGCTTTTTATGACTGTTTTTATTTACTATTTATGGATTTATTTAATTAATAACTTCCTTTTAGACTTGTAATAATATTTTACTAGAACTAGTAAAGATTCCAGATAGCTAACTATATTCCACAGCAACATCGCAGAAAAATGTGCATGTGTTGTGACAAGTTTTGCTGCAATTAGCATTGCTTACTCTCTCAAAAGTTTGCTTTGACACGTTTGTTACTTGTTTATTTATTCTGCTGTGCTCTCTTGTAGGGAACTGCATCATCTTTTGGTCATGTCAAGTTATTCCGACCTGGTTGCGCAAGTTAACGGGAAGATTCGTGGCTTCCAGGTAAACTTCTTGCAATACCCCCTTTATGTGAGCATTTTATTGCAAAATCACCCGGAACTGCAAACATAGCATCATTCATGAGTTGCCTATATCTCACCACTATTTCAGGCGACAGTACCAGAGCTATGGTACGTAGAAGATTATGATGTTCTTGCACTAGCATTGAATGGAAAAATGAAAGTGCGGAGGCTCCACCTTGGCTGCAACGGGGATCAGGACAAGGAAAAAGATAAAGAGAATGCCAAGGGAACATTTATCCACTTTGAGCTATGCATTTTATGCAATGCTTGGATGCCCAAAGCATAGTTTTGCTTGCATAGTTGCATACATCACATCCACGCAGCCTTTGTTCTGCTGAGTTAAGCTGGATGGATTTGGAGATTGTTAAGTGCCAAGAAGTGACGATACACAGCAACGATGCTTATGCAGAAAATTGCACGAAAATTTGTTGTTTGTAATTGTTTTCAGTACAAAGGTGTTTGTAGACCGCTGATTCTGTCCAAATTTGTTGCTTAAGCTTACATTCGCTGTCTTACTTACAAACAGTAAAGATTTTTGGGCTGTATCTTCCACTTTCTCCATTGTCACAGAACTACGCGCATCATCTGCACTGTCTACATTTTTGCAGAACTACATTCAGCAGCACCAGAAGCACAATGCTACTACCTGCCAGCGACTTCAGCTCAAAAACCGGTAACTCCTGCTAGATAATACAAATGCTATCTTGTTATCTGTGTTCAGTTGTAATCGAGAGATACTGTGTTAAGAGATAGAGTTTGTATTCTAGAGAGAGCTGCGTGTCTATGATCTGTTATAACAGAACAGCCGCTATTTTTGGTACTGTTCATCATCCGGCACTTCTATATATACAGAGCAATCCCCTGCTGCTTGCAGTGCGGAAACTCCCTCTATTCCTCCAGCTCTTTTCTCCAATTTATAACAAGCCTATTTCTCTTATAACTCCGACCTGAATTCAATTCAATTCGAATTCGCAATATTGGAGCTTGACTTGAGAGTATGCACTCTGAAATGCAGCATATGCGACTTTCTTAGTATGAAAGTTCGTCACAATCTACTACACACCAAAGCACTCGGAAATCATTACAGGTTATTGCTGTATCCATTTGCAAGCTAGTTCATGATGGGCTGATGCCAGTGGAAGAGGAAAAGAAAACATTGTCGGAATTGAACGAATTAAAATACATAAACAAACTGCTGAAGACCATCTCATCTGCCATGACATTGCAACTTATCCAAAATAACATCAAAGGTTAGTAAAGAGTTCACCTGAGAATCTTGAGTACAGCATCACATGGTCCTATCTTTTGAGCCGGGAAATACCAGCCTGACAACAAGGTGCAGGAAATCTCTTAAAAAAGGTGAATCGGCGAGCAGATTTGCGCGCCACCTGGCTGGGGCCTCAGGTAGTAGGCGCCATCTCCTTGAATGGAAGGTGGAAAGTGTGTGCCTCCGCCGTCGGTCCACCAAAATCGTCGGCGAGAGCGGTCGAGCGGAAAGTGTCGCGATCGCTCCACGCCATCGTCCGCCTACGGGCAAGGCTGGTCTATCCTTGTCGGTGTCTGCACCATCCGGCGAGAGGAGTAGCCCGGCATCCCATAGCTTGCGAAGCAAGTAAAGGTCAGCACGCAACTTACTTATGCAACAGTACAATCCTGACGGAGTGCACACCTGGCTATCCAGCGGGGGTCTAGTCTCCAGGTGACTCGAGGTGTGCGTGTCTGGACCACTCCCAAGTCACCGGCTCCTCTGCGCTCTCTGGATATGAGAGGCGATGGGAAGCGCAATGTAACTTGTCGACATGCTCGTCCAACAGGCTGTAAGGCCAGTCCGATCTACGAAGATCACAAGCCATACCTAGAAAATGAATTTAAGTTAGAATTTATACGGAACAAAAAAACATTGCATGTAAAGCAACAGTAAATAGAACTTGTAAGTAAACAAAGGAAACAATACTTGGCTACTAGCACAATACCAACTACATTACTGAAAAGGGGGAAGTAACATAGCAATGGTACAAATGGTACATGCAATGTACGATACATTTAGTATTATAGTACGCACATCAAAAGTGCCAACTAACAAAATACAGTTTACAATGCATATTTATCTGTAGTCTCCAACAACTAGTTGTAGAAACCATGTCGCTCTGCCTATTGGTTAGCAACTACCTTGCATCGTCTAGCTGTGTGCCCCTCCTGACCGCATCGCCCGCAGCGTGCACCAGGTGCTCCGGCTTGCATTTTGTCCATATCATTTCTAATACACCGGCTCTGTCGCTGACCCTTCCCACTCTTTAGCATGTCAACATTCGGAATCTAGGTCCTCACTGTAATATCCAAGGTGGCAAAATTCCCAACAACCCTAAATTGCCTGAGCTCGCCACACCACACATGCATCACCCTGTCCTTGAAGAAGTACTCCGACATGAAGTTTGAAGGATCCATACCCATGGTCCGGCATGCAGCAAGGACATGAGAGCATGGCTTGTGTAACAAATTCAGCTTGTTGCACGAGCAGCTAAGTTCATTACATGATCTCCGAGGCATACCTCATGGGTAACAGGCACGAGCTATCCCAAATCTAGCTCTACCCTGGAGTACCACATCGAAACGATGCTCCTAGTTGCCCATGATGTGCATTGTGTGCAACTGACCCTTCTGTGCCTTTGTCTCCATGTATACCATAATTTTCGACGAGTACAATATTCGTGGGTTGGCCGCATGAAGTGCGGCATTCACATGCCTCTCCCTGAAATAATTGATTATGCTGTACAGAACACCTTCCACGATGGCAACGAGGGGCTGAGAACGAAGGCCCCTGAGAACCCAGTTGTACACCTCCACAAGGTTAGTCGTCATTATGCCGTAGCTTGTGCCGTCGGTGTCGTGCAACAGCGACCACTTCTCCAATGGTTCTCCCTTGATCCACTGTGAGAAACACTTGATGTTCCGTGAGCTCCTCCTCCTTGGACCAGCTGCATTAGGCTTATCGAGTGCTATCAGGCATTTCGGTTGTGTCACTCCAGGCATGACCGGCCCCTTGTTCCTCTCATCGACGTGCTTCCTATTGTGCTCGTCCAACAATGCCCACAAAGCATCAAATTTTGTTTGCTGGTTTTACATAGCCAGCCTCTTGAACAGCTTCATCAATGGTTGTTTTGGGAACTGCTTGAAGAAATTCACCCCTAACTGACGAATGAACCATCTATTCCTCAGATCCGGCCAAGGGAAGGGCTCCTTGGGGTCTTCCTGAAGTTTTCTTATGCCCTTCACAATCCCGGCGTGGCAATCATGGATTACATAAACACCGGGAAAAGCACCGATGTGCGTAGCTAATCTTGTACTTGAATTTGTTCTTGATAGCTACCACGATGTGCACGGCCTCCATGTCTTTCTTCTCCACTATCTCTCCATACATCGGATTAGCTATAAAGGTGGACATTAGGTTACGATGTCTCACCAAAACACTACTTAGAATGTAAGAGTGCGGCTCTACCTTCGACACAATCCAGTGAGTCTCATACTTGGGTCTACGTGTGTGCACCCTTCAAGGACAACCGGCCTTCTTGCACTTCACGATGTACTGCTCCTGGCTAGATTTTATGACCCGAAAAGTGCGTTGCATAGACAGAGCCTATAGCTTGATGGTATCCTGCAGCGATGCCTTGTCAGCAAATATTGAATGCAACCGAACCTCTGTCCCATGATACTCCCATGGTGATTCGTGCTTGTCATGTGTGGCAACACCCTCGGCATCAAACCGATTCCATTCTGCGGGACGGAGCTTCATCCTCATCCGAACTATCCTCGTCGTCCTCTGTCAGACTTCCTCTTCAGCCCAAGCCGTCGGTCATCGTACTCCACCGATGCTCTATGTACTCCATATGCTCCCTTCATCGGCTTGTCTGTACCGTCTCCATGGCGTGACCATTCTCCTTCTCCTTCATATGCCGTATCGGCCTCGTCACGAGCATCTTCCTTCTCTTCGCCAACATGCGGGCCGCTCGAGCTGCTTGCACCTCCCGGATGATGGCCATCCGCATGACCTTACACAGCTTCTAACGGGCATGGTTGCACAAGCATCACGCACTTGTATCCATGGCGCCGACACCCTTACACAAACCCCTTCCACGCAATAGTGCACATTAATATTCTCAACTCCCATCGATGTCCGTGGGAGACCAGCTCCAAAACCCTTGTATGGCGATCTTTGCACACCTCGGGGTCTAATGAAAAATAGCGGGTAAGCCAATACATCACATCTGCGATTTGAGCATTCTCTCCATCTAGGTGTACTAGAGTGGCTTGCGCAAAACCGCTCAAATCCACACCATTCTGACCTTCACGAACGGTTCCAACACCATAATGCACTCTCAATGTAGTGGGTATCGGCATTGCTGATGTCTGCCTGCATATATTTTCAATTTTGCAACTAGTCAAATCGCATTGCACACTACAAAAGTACTGATGTACTGTAATTCACATTTCACCAATCGTTCGCCTGTCGTAACCAACTAGACTAACCTCGTAGCATTAACTTCCAATCGGCAGACCGCGCATCGACGCCGCTCTTTTCTCACTACTCGCGCTATCCCCTACTGCAAATAATTCCTAATGGTTTCGACAATTTACATGGCATATCAATTTAAATGGCTATATACTAGTTACAATGGTACACATGTTTTTCCAACATACTAACGACATTACATTCATTCGTAATTAATCATAAATATTACGTATTATTGTTTTATACAAATCAAGAATGAAATTCTTACAAAAATATTGACTAAATTTTTAATAACTACAAATTTCTCAACTACAACTCAATAAAGCCTTTTGTCCCAAACAAGTTGGGGTAGGCTAGAAATGAAACCTTCTCAAGATCAAAGAGATGAGAGACTTGAAAGAAAATCTACAATGCTAAAACCCTAAGCCGTACAACCTGCTATCTGAGTCGAGAGCCTAAAACATTGCCCTAACTTTCTTATGGTTCCGGTACGTGGATCGCTAACTTCCATGCGCTCCTATCCAAAGCTAATTCTTTAGATACATTCTAATCCCTCAAGTCTCTTTTAACTACTTCCTCCCACATCAGTTTTGGTCGACATCTGCCTCTCCTTACAAATTTCTACGGATGATTAATTTCTACGTAACGTTGACTGAATTTTCTACAACTACAATTTTGTATGCATACCAATTTGCTAACGATGCTAATTTACATTTTCAATTTTGCAACTAGTCAAATCGCATCACACACTACAAAAGTACTGATGTACTGTAATTCCTATTTATCTATTCTTAAAATAGGTTCTTCAAACGGTTTTCTGAGCCTAAAATCGTATGTACCATTTACATCAACATCTTTATCATCCGTTTCTATCTCAAAAAACGGAAATAAAAACTATCAACCTTTACCAAAAAAAATAGGACCTTTGTTCACTTCACAGGCTGCTGCCGCCGCTGCCCACCCTTCCCTGCCCTCCAGGGCTCTAGCTCTCCTCATCTCTTCTCTCCACCGCGCGTGTTTGCCTGTGTTTCTGCGAGTGGGCACGTCCATGGCAACACCGTGTGCAAGTGCTCAGGTGCATGCATGCTGCAAATATATCCTTGAGCACTGATAGATCCTAGATGCATGTGTACATAGATAGCAGGGTATCCTCATGCATAAATCCCTGTGCAAAATGGTTTTTAGCTTTCAGCTTCTCTATTGCAGAAGCTAGAACCCGTTCTGCGCATGATATTTTCTCAACTAAAAGCCAAAAAAAATTAAAAACCATAAGTAAAAGACCATCTGAACGCCCGCCTAAACCCGGCGCTCGATCGGCGGTTGGCGGCCGTGCTCGATCGGCGGCTGAAGTTGACCCCTAGGTGAGAGTTTTGCACGGATTTGTGGATGTATTTGCTGTGAATGGGCCTTTTCGTGCGACGGTTACATTAGGAAGAAAATTGTAGCCATCCAATTAGGAAGACAATTTGTGTGTTACGTCTGAATCATGGAGGTGAACGGGTCCCTTTGGATGTACGCTTGACCAAATTACATATTATATATTTATTGGTACACACCGGTCAAATAGCTTAAATCACAAGTTAAAATTCTCAAAATTTTATATTTTTTTTTTGGTGCGGGTGCTTCGTTTGTTTGGCACAGTTATCTCATTCTTATATATGATCATGGTAAATTTATGAGCAACGGCAAAGCCCAGCAGCCAATATAACTTCGTAAGCCAATATTACTTCGTATGCTTATATTTACTGTCCCTTTCGCCTGGTTCACGCGATTAAAAACAAATTGAAGATGTTACTATCAGCCTGGTTCACGCGAATAAAAACAAATCGAACATGTGAGGAGAGATGACCGAGCGGCGACTTCCATTGCGGCGAGAAGCCTGACGACGCTCGTACAGAGATGAGGAAATCCAGACGCTTTCTTAGATCTAATTTTTTTATTGCTGGATTATATTTATGACTACAAAGTATTCTCCTTACACCTCTTAAACCCTAGCCTTAGGGTTAGCCTCTTAACCCTATCTTTATTTATAGTCTAGGACCCAAATAAGTTTTTATCCAATTCTAACAAATAAAGGACCCAAAACACTTACATAACACGGGCTTTTTAATTTTTATCATGCTACCCAATTTTGTATATTCCAAAATTGTAACGTGTCGTAGCCTCTGGACCACACCTCTGTAGCTCCAACACGTATCATCTACCTTTGATCTCTCGCACCCCAACTCGAGCACGACCATCTCCTCTAGCATCATTGACTCTCTTGACCATGACTTTGCACCAATCTATTTCCTGATCCTCACCGTAAACCACGATCGCCTTCCAGCATCCTTGACCCCCTTGACCAAGATTTTGCATCAAGCCATCTCCCAGTCCTCGCCGTACACCACGATTGCCTCTGAATTACTTTACACATGCAAAGACCAAAGCAACATCCTTTCTCGACACAAGTTCTTTTAAATTGGTAGCGTGAGTCCACACACACCACGCCTTAAATAATATCAATAAACAATATTATCAATTATTCATCATCACAATATTCTAGACCTAGCCACATGGTATAACAATTTCTCCCTTGATGAATACATTGATAAGACCTCAAGATAACATGACTTGAAACAGGTCTAAGTGAAGAATTGAAGCCGAAAAGACATTTTAAGCCACAAGCCATAAATCTCTCACAAAGCATACAGAAAAACATTTAGCATTTTGAGCCACAAATCTCTCCCAGAACTCTCCCCATTTGGCAATGTAAGCATCAATGCACGAAAGAAAGAAATGGTAAAGAGAGAACTCACATCCAAGAACCATTGATCCAAATTTTTTTAAATACAAACACACCATGTAAACTTAAAACATTATTTAAACCAACTGAATTGATATGTACAAAGTCATGCTCTTATAAAGCTTGTCCGATCATAAGAATGCATATATAACAAAGCAAGCCAAAAGAAGCTTGTAAGGTGATTAAGCAAATTAATGTACATGACAGGCCTTCACAAAAATGACCAGTTAAACTAAAGATCTCACTAAAGAAGATAGCCATATAAAAATATTGGTTTAAATCTAGATGATAGAACCAAGAACTAAGTGAGCCACAAGTACCAAACTAAAACACAAAGCTTAACATAGATTTACATAACTCAACACATATCACTTTGTTATTGACACTTGATTATGGCTTGTCTCAGTAAACCATATCCGAAACTAGGAGTCATCTAAAACAGCCTCCTAAGCTTCAGCCCAAATTAACTTCAGCACATTTATAATGACCTTTTTGAGCCAACTGGAATCACATTTCATTAATTGTAGTATCTCAAGCCCAAACAAATTCTTATCTAATTTCAACAAATAAAAGACCAAAAACCCTTACATAACACGAGTTTTGTAACTTTTGTCACACTACCCAATTTTGGACTCTCCAAAAGTCACGTGTCATAGCCTCTGGACCACACATCCGTAGCTCCAACACATATCATCCATCTTTGATCTTCACACAGCAGATGAAATGAATCATTTCGGTAACATGAGCAGCCGGCATAACACCTGGCCCGTGAATGTATGCATGTACAATATTCCTCCTTAGTTGTGTATGAAGCGGAAGTATATTTTTGATGTCACTACTTATCTAAGGGCCGAAGCAATCAGAACGATATTGATGTGTACCTAACATCATTGATGGAAGATATTGTGACATTGTGGAACGAAGGAATACAGATTATGGGATGTAGACAAGCAGGAGAACTTCACTCTGCATGTCATATTATTCGCATCATCAATGATTTTTCGCCCTTGGTAACTTGTCGAGGTTGAGTACAATAGGAGTTAAAGCACATGCACTACTTAGATTATATTGAAAGTATGTGGTTGAATAAGCGACACAAAATTGTGTACATGCATCACCGTAAGTTCCTTCTAAGGTATCACCTATACCGCAAGATGAAGAAATAATTTGATGGAAAAAAGGATGACTCAGCACTAAGGCCTTTTAGTGGGAAAGAGGTCTACAGTATGGTTAAGGATATCGATGTTGTGCTTGGAAAGAAACGTAAGTTGAGAACCCGTAAGAAGAACAAGTGGAAGAAGAGATCAATATTTTGAGACTTTCTTTATTAGGAGCACCTAGAAGTTTGCAATTGTATCAATGTCATGCACGAGAGAAGAATTTATGTGATAGCTTGATTAGTCTCTTATTGAATATTCGTGACAAAACAAAGGATGGTGTAAACACACGATGTGACTTGATCGATATGAACATCAAGATCAAGTTAGCACCGATAGAGACTAATAAATGCCAAACGTATCTTCCCCCAGCTTGCTACACTTTGTCAAAGGCTAAGAAAATTGAACTGTGCCAATACTTGCATGGTGTGAAAGTTCTATTCGGTTACTCCGTCAGCATGAAAAAACTTGTTTCTATGGAAGGTTTGAAATTAATTGGTTTAAAGTATCATGACTATTATGTACTAATGACACAATTGTTTCATGTTACAATTAGAAGTATTTTGTGTATTCATCAAACAAGGTTCGAGTGACAATCGGAGGCTGTGTTATTCCTTTAATGCAATTGCTCAAAAGGTCATCAGTCTTGATAGGCTAGATACTCTGTATGCCGAGGTAGTGACGACTCTATGTCATTTTGAGATATATTTTCATCCATTATTTTTCGATATCATAATCCATCTTATTGTCCACCTTCGAGAGGTATGTACACGTCATATGTACATCCACTGCCCTATGTTTCTACGTCATATGTACACGTTCGAGAGGTACATTGGAATTCTCAAGTCCTATGTATGGAATTGATTTCGGCCAGAGAGCAATATCATCGAAGGTTATGCAACTGAAGAGGTCATTGAGTTATGTGTCGATTACATGGCTCAAGTCGAACTGATAGGTGTGCCTCTGTCTTGTCACGACGGTAGGCTAGAGGGTATCGAAACCATTGGAAGGAAAGCAATAACCCCTGATCTGGATACATACGCTCAAGCCCATTTCACGGCCTTGCAACACATGATTGAAGTGTCCTCGTATATTGAAGAGCACAAAGACATGCTATGCCAAGAGAATCCAAGCCAGTTAGAGGTTGGACATGAGACAGCACAACCGTTGGTTCAACGAATAGTTGAATGTGCGATTCACTAAGAGATCGTCAAGTGAAACACTGCAATGGCTGGCAAAAGGGCCAAAATTTACAATTATAACATGGAAAATATACGACATAAATGGGTACACATTTTATACACCAAATCAGAATAGATAGAGTATAGTTCAGAACTCAGGTGTCTGCATAGATGCATTTCATGAACAGTTCAGTACCGCTGGCCCAAGCTCTTACTACAGGTTTGTAGAGATCATATAGAACTGTCTATGATGTATTACATATTACAAATGAGTTTTGGTCACAGCCATCTGTGATAGTCGACTTTTACAGACGATACATAAACCATTTGTGATAACCGCCAGCCATTCCGGTAGTTCAGAAACCGTCTGTGATGAGGGTTTTGAACCGTCTGCGATAACCCTTTGTGTTGTAGTGAAGGACCTCCACAAAAAATTCAAAATTTTTGGAGCTTGTCCGGCATATCTGAAAAATCTTAAAGAATTCAGCCAAATCCAAATTCAAGCAAATTTCAAAATTTTCAATCAAAATTCAAAGCCTCGATCATCTAGTGGGCTTGGCTCAGCCCAACCACACCTCTTTTCCGCTTACGACGGCCAGGACGTGTCGAGACCGCGTCACGCGCGCGCCGCGTGCACGGTGCACCCTGACCACGCCCATGCCATGCCGAGTTTTTTGCTATTTTAGTACCCTCGAAAGCGGGCTTCTCTAAAATAGTACCGATACCACGGGCTTCTCTAAAACAGTACTGTTAATGATCTATCTACTCCATAATAGTACTCCACTTTATTTTCTTTTTCTTTTCTGATTTTTACTCCCTAAACTACCTAAAGTACCCCTCCTAATTTGATTTCGATCTAATCAAATCTAATCAAAACAAGCCAGAAGCTGAGCCAAAGCCAAGCTTTGACACACCGGCAGATCATGCCATGGGCAAGAGCGATAACCAGGATGTCATGGCTACGCTGAGCCTCCTGCTTCCGGACTCCGCGACGGCATCCGAGGAGGTTCGCCGTCACAGGAGCGAGGGCCAGGCGCGGGCCGGCGGTGCAAGGATCAAATGGCGCCATTTGCTCGGCGATGCGTTTTATATCAGTCGCCATGCGGATGATGAGCTGCCAACGATCTCAAGAGGAAGGCGGGGGCCACCTTTCAAGCGAATCAAGCGCCGGCAAGATGGTGGCGACCTCGACCTGAACATCTGCGCCGACGAGGACACAGATTTGATTAGATCGAAATCAAATTAGGAGGGGTACTTTAGGTAGTTTAGGAGTAAAAATCAAAAAAAAAGAAAATAAAGTGAGTACTATTATGGAGTAGATAGATCATTAACTGATACCATTTTAGAGAAGCCCATGATATCGGTACTATTTTAGAAAGCCCACTTCGAGGAATTTTTGTACGGATAATCCATTTTTATTCAAAATTACGAAATATATCCGAGAAATTTTTTACAAGAATAGGCTCGATCGCCTAATGGTTGGCGATGGAGCCTTCATAACCATTGGCGACTTCATGAAAGTCGCTCTACCCTCGGCGGCGCATCCAGTCACCTAACCATTGGGCGATTTTCATGCAGTCGCCCAATAGTTGGGCGACTGCACTCAGGACCCCGTGAATGTTTTAAATTTTGTCAATTTTATATTTTTAAACTGGTAAAAAATCTGCTGAAGTTGTAATAAAAGTTTATGTTCATTGTATGTTGTAGGTGTGTAAAAAATTTTGGGAAACTTTTTTTAGAAACAAATGACCGTAGAACAATTGGTACATACGATGGTAAGTGATATTTTGATGTTCTGAGAATTTGGAAAGTGCATCAAACCTTCGCCAAAAATAGTGAAAATTGGTGGAGCTGTTCGTCATACATCCAACAGCCTCTAGAAAAATTTTGAGCAATTGCGCCACGGGATCAAAAGTTATAGCAGTTTCAGTCTGTTTCGACACACCTTGATAAAACGGACATAACTTTTGCATACGGTGTCCGTTTTGACGTTCTTGTACTCGTTGGAAAGCTAACGACGAGCCCGATCCAATAAAAATGACCCGCTTGCACTAGTCGCCCTCCAAGACCCCGAAAATCGGCCATCTTTGGACCTAAACCTGCGTCGTAAGTTTTTGGTTTCTGTTTTTGCCCTTTGTCTTGGTCTTCCTTTCGGAATTTGGATTTTGCTTCAACTGAAAAGTTGTAGATCTCGTCGAAACCTTTTAAATGAGTATATATAAGCCATATACAACTTTGCTATTTTATCTTTTCAGACTAGTTGTTTATATTGCATCGGTATATAAAACTTGTGATAGAGAGTATTATAGACGGTTTGTATGTAGAACCGTCTGTGATAATCTGATCTTGAGCTGTCGATCCTTCTCAACCCAATCCTAGCCCAGAGACGAATTCTCAATAACATCAAAATATCATTTACCATCGTATGTACCGATCGTTCTACGGTCAATCGTTCCTAAAAAAAATTTCCAAAATTTTTTACACACCTACAACATACAATGAACATAAACTTTTATTACAACTCCAGCAAATTTTTTACCAGTTTAAAACTACAAAATTGAAAAAAATTTAAAATATCCACGGGGGACTTGAGTGCAGTCGCCCAACTATTGGACGACTGCATTAAAATCGCCCAATGGTTGAGCGACTGGATGCAGTCGCTCGAGGGTAGAGCGACTTTCATGAAGTCGCCCAATGGTTGGGCGAAAGGCTCCAGTCGCCCAACCATTAGGCGACTGGAGCCTATTCTTGTAAAAATTTTCCATGGGTATATTTCTGTAATTTTGAATAAAAATGGATTATCCGTACAAAAATTCCTTTCGAGGTACTAAAATAGCAAAAAAAAAAAACTCTGCGCGCGCTGCACACCCGACTCTACACCACTCTTCTTCGCGCTCGCGAATCTCGACCTTGCACCATCCCCTGCCCCGAGCCATCATCTCCCCCACTCCGCTCACCCCGCTGCTCCATGCCGCCAGCGTGCCCAATGCACTGCCGCCGCTCCCGTCTTCTCCGTAGCGCCCCAGGCCGAGCAACCACGGCCCGATGTTGCCCTGTCCTATCATGTCGCCAGCACGCCTTCGCCAACTACTGCCTCAACTCACCCGGAAACTCGGCTTTGCATCGAGCCATCTTTTCCCTCTGCTCCAATCCCCGCCCCCGGCACCAATGCCGCCGTCCTCCTTGTAAGAGCAAGTATAATAAGAGGCTGTTAGTAGGCTGTATACTGAGGTGGAGGAGAGAGAGGAGGAGAGAGAAGAGAGGTGGGCTGTAAGTTCTGAAGCACAAGAACCAAGAAATTTTGTGAGAGAAAGGGTGGGTCATCTGACCTTCACCGTCAGAAACTACTATATGAATAAACTGATAAGTAGGCTATAAGTGTCCATACAGCCAGCTGAAGGCTGTATTATTAGCCTTGCTCTAAGGCCAGTCTCAATGCAAGATTTCACCTCCCAGTTTCCAAGATATAAAACAAAATATGAAACAAGTCTTTTCTCTCAGTGTATAGTTTCATTGCGCGGTTTCATAGGTTATTTTAGCCTTTCTGTGGTCCCTCTTCCTTCTCTTCTCCAATCGAAAGCACGCTGCATGGGATGAAACCCAACAAGGCTCTCGGTGGGGATTTCACACGATTACCAACGTTTTGGAAACAACACTCAAAGGTTTCATGGGGATGAAACGTTTTCCTTCTCTCTCCTCTAGTTTCATGCAAAAAGCTTTTTACCGATGTGACACCGTATTTAATATGCATGAAACCCTCCATGAAACTCCATTGAGACTGGCCTAAGCACGCCTGCGAGCTACTCTTGAATCGTGTGCCGTGATGACACCCGCCGAAGCATTGCGCCAACCCCTGGTCGCCTAATCCCCTTTCTTCTGCCGACGCCACCGCCCAGCCGCACCAGTGCCATCATGGCTCGCCAACGGCACAAGGCGCTTCCACGCCCCTATAAAGCGCCGTACTGGCTTCGCCTCATCTCCACACTTCTGCCCCCACCCCCAATCGATCTCAAGGCCACCCGAACCCTCTTCGTTCTCTTCTCCGGCCGAATCGCTGCTTGGAGCGATTCCGGCGACTCGACGCACCATTATCTGATTACCCGCAGCAGGAGCTTCACTTGGATGTCTCGAAGTGATCCCAACCACCACCAAGTGTCCCCTTCCTCGCCGGCGAGCTCTCCACTTGCTCCCCTCGCCGCCGCCCCGGGACTCCGTCGCAGGCCTGCTACGGTCCCCCTCCGGTCGGCCCAATCACCACGGTGATTTTGCCTTACCCTGCTGGTGCCCATGTCCCCTCCTTTTCGTTCCCCCATCCCCTCCGGCGCCGCCCCCGCATTCAGCTCCGCTTCCGGCCGCCGCCCACCGCCGCGGCTCACCCGTGACACCACCACGGCCCCTGCATCACGGCCCATGGCCCTCTACTACTCCCCAGAGTCCCGTTTTGCGGCTCGCCTCCCATTCTCCGGCCACCCCTCGCCGGCGAACACCAGCACCGATCAGCCGCCTTGTCCTCCCCTGTTCGGCCATTCCTCTGTGTTTCAACTGTGTATCTCCCTCTCTTACGACTGGTGGGCCCCCTGTTGTCAAGTGATAATAAGTAGCTTGCATAATTAGTAAATAGTGGGAGTTAGTGATAATTGAGGTGAGAGACTGAGAGATCAAATTATTTGGCATAAATTCAATTGAGGATATAATGGTAAATAATTTAACAACTAAAAATGTCAGTCAAAAGTTGAACCTTGAAATTGGAACAAGAGATCCATGCAAGGTAAAAAAAAAATAAAGATTTAAACTTGATCTATTGCATGGTTTAGCAAAATAATTTATAAGAATTGTTTTGAGACAAGACATTTAATTAATAATCTTTTGAATTGAAGCATAAAGACCACATAAATATAATTAGTTTAATTAAAAGAATAAACTTTGCTATGAAACTTATAATGAATATTCGTGCCAATAGAAAATACTAGAAATTTAATCTTGTTTAATTTCATGTCAACCAAGAAATTAGCAAGACAATTCTTATGAGAATAATTGATACAAGATTAATCCATGTAATAATAGACATTATTTATACATCTTAGAAATCATGATACCTTTTTAAATAATGAATATTGATTAAGAAAGATAATTTGATTAATAGATCAATAACATTTCACTACAAATATTGAAGTTTAAATTAAAATCCACCTTACATATAATTTCTCAAAGAAAACAATTATTATACCAGTAATGTGTATCTCAAATCCTTTGTGCCAATTAAAAAGACATCATTGGAATATACCACCTTGTGTACATAACATTAAAGTTAAAGAAAAATTAATTAACCTTCATGTCTCTATCAGTTAAAATACAATTTAAAATTCAAGTATATCTTGCACATGAGTTGGATGTGCCTCAAAAGTAATTTGTATGCAACTATATTTTCCTCAAATCCAACGTCACTAAAAGGTACAAAACATAACGTCATTTCATGCCAAGAACTTTGTTAATTAAATAATCTTAATAAAAAGCAATCTTGCGTAATTAATAATCATCATCTCTGGATTTATAATCACTAATGGTAATTAATAATTAATGTGCCGACAACTCAAGGCTCAAGCCCTCCGGTTATCTTTGTCTCTTTCTCTCCCTCTCGACAAATATTACCTAGTATCTAAGACGATCTCTCAAATCTATCTGTATATCTACCATGACTCTTTGAACTTCCTTAATAAATGGAAAAACAATAAAAGAAGCTATTAAATTAAAAAAAAATAAAACAATGATTCATTCGCTCAAACTCTGTTTGATTATATCGAACATCCCTCATCCGCTGAACCTTATCTCATATCACCAAACTTAATCCTAATAAAACTTAATTAAGTTCTCTTTGGATTTATTTGGATCTTTTCCAGTCCTTTGGATTCATTTGGTTGACGGTCATTTATCACGTAATTAGAAGTTGAAGTCTCGAAAAATCATTAACTCAAGCAAGATCAAGATTCAGATAAAGATGAAGATCAAAAGCTTCAAGATCATTGACTGAGAAGGCTTTAAGTAAGATTAAGACCAGGATAATTTAAGCACCCCTTTGACCATGTTGATTCCAATATTTTAATTATTGTATATTGTTTGCAAAATCCATTACTACATGCGTGTATGTTCTATTAAAATTGCTATACTGTGAAAAATGGTAGTTACAATCGCTTGTGTGCTTACACCTCTTTGCAAATTTGATATCCTCACTATTGAAGCCCTTAGGATACGATTTAGACAATAGCTAATGTCAAATTGGGTATATTACACTGAGATATGGACTAGATGCTTAGCCACGCAATAGCTTTCACTAAGTTTGACCTTTCAGAAAAAACTTGTGCATGGATAGGGGTGACTTCAAAATGTTGGTCCAGAGGAGGAACTTCTGTTACTTTGATATCAAATAAAATAAAAAAAATCTAGTTTTTAGACATGGACGAGTTATATGATAAATTGTCAAATGTAAGGAGGAACTTCGCATGTATATAGGGGAGATTCTTGCCCTGGTCAGTTAAGGACCGAACACTATTACCGCACATCTAAGCCACACCATACAACCACATGTACTATATGGGTTCTGGTTTTAGCTGATTAAAGTTGTCTAAGATCTAGCCTTGCATTGTGGTAGGCGTAAAAGTAGTAAGGGCATTCTAAGTAAAGGTTCGCTCGTAGAGGCTCCCACATCACGGTAATAGGACCAAAGCTTGTTAATATAACGGTGAATGCTCATTTAGAGTACAGACACATCTAAGCGAGGGTCTATCATGCAACTCACTTGGGGTATCTAAGTGAAGGCTTGTCCATTCATCGGGCTGGTGCAAGGTTAGGACGGGTCTATGATAATCACTTTTGTCACACGCTAAAGGAAGCATGATGTTACCGATAATATAACTTATTATCTCAAATGGGTAAAGATGTACATCCTCTACAGAGCATTAAAAACTATTTAAATAGCCTTGCTCACAATCATGAGCATGCTTGAATGCAACCACAATAGGTATAGTTTTTATTTTCAAAATTGTTATATTGAACATAATAGGGTGGCATGTACGTCTAATCGTGTGTCATGCCCATGAGTGAGATTTGTGTGTTGTTCATAGTCGAGGAAGGCTGTGAATGGATTTGATGTATTATTATTAATATTATATAAATGTTATTTCATTACATTTCAAATGTTGTTTACAATTCGTTGCAAATTACTACTTATTAATATTGCAAATAAATGTTGCTTCATGCTGAAAATAACTTAGCATAGAGCCTCACTCTTTGTTAGCCTTACACACACACTACGCGCAGTTTTGCGCTCTAGCAAGTTATCACCGGTTACTTAAAAAGTTATCATCGGCTACAAAGAAAGTTACCACCGACTATGTACTGTGTGCATTGGCAACAACTTCACTCGCTACCGATAGTAACTTCATGCAGAACCGATGATAACTTTTTAGCACTGTGAGTGTTTGACAATAACTTCATTCAAAACTAATGGTAACTTCATTAAATATCAGTAACTTCTCCATGTATTCTACACCTGTGCTCTAGTTAGTTTATGTATGTATGTATGTATGTATGTATGTATGTATGTATGTATGTATGTATGTATGTTGAGATACACAAAAAGTCTTGCTGAGTATACAATGTACTCAATCCTACTTAAATTATTATTAATTAGAGAATGGAGAAGGATACATGCCAAACGACACGTACTTTGCCCTCAGCACTAGAGATTTTGACGACGGGTTTTTCTAGGGCCTAATCCTCAGTTGGTTGCCTGTGGGCTATGGTAGCATACCACTGAATGCTTTTGTTTATTTACTTGTTTCTATTGCACTTTACTCTTGGCTCTGATATTTATTTGGCCAGTCGGCCAGGTATTCTAAGCTTTATCTCGCATCGCTTTATATATTCACCCATTTGTCATAAATTAAATATATACGATGTGTATATATATGATCTCGGTGTTGTGAATATGTGTACTAACCACTGATCATAGGACTAATACAGAACACATAGGTGACTTTGGGTGTTTCGCGCCCGAGGTCCTCACATGTAGATTTAGTGAGACTTTTCCTCCTATGCTCGTATTTATTTTCTCTTTATCATATGTATTTATTCATTGCCAACTACACAAAATATTCTCTCTTATCCTTCCAAGACAATTACGAGGGGTACATAAATCATTTTCTCCTCCTGTAACTTTCTCATTTTCACCACTCCTTGCCAATATTTCTCAACGGATGGGGTACTATTTATGACTCTGTGATTCCTTTGCAAACTGTTTTATCCATGTGAATACTTAACACATGTCGTAGATGGATGCATGATGCTCATGAAGCTGACAGCCGGCCCAGGCCGAACTTCTGTGGACTACAAGTAGCCGCTCAGATCGTGATGTTTCCTAAACATCACGACAGTTCGTCGGTGTCAGGCATCCAAGCGAAGAGATCCGTATGCATGTCTAGGCATCAGTCTGATGTTTCCGGTGGCACCACCGCCTTCAGAGCCACGAGCCCTGCAAATCTGGCTAGACCAGCATCGCCACCCCCAGAGCCCTGAGACCACGCTGGCCACTGGAAAATGGAAATCATGCTTGGGTTTGGTGAACCCCAAGAGCGCTAAGAAGAGCACAGATCTCATATGACTAAAGGCTAAAAATTGACTATTTTTTTTTGTTAGAAATGAAACGAGCTAGTTAAATTTGCCATGCAATTACATATCTAGATACTACAATACATATGATTTTATTTGGAAACAGGCTTTATTTGTTATGCAACTCTAATGCTTAAGACCGAAAAAAGAGTTGTACTTCTTATATAATTGTAACAATGTTAGACCGTAATGCATAAGAATTGATTGTGAAGTAATAGGTTGTTATATGAGACTGCTAGCTCGTCTAGATTAAAAATTTACGTCACTTTTAGGCTTTGACTTTTCATCGTGACATGTCATTGTGCTCTCTATAATTGGTTCAGTCATTATTGAGATGCATGTTATTGATATAAATTGCTTAATTATATTGAAAAATTTGTTTTGATATTGCTATATTATATATGACTTTATATGATCTAAATAGCTCTACTCAAAAACATGGCTTGGTTACATTATTAAAACAATACGCAGTGACTTGTATAATCTACAAAGCTTCTAGACTTTTATTCTCATTTCTTCTTCTTAGAATAATTCCTCTTTGAAGTTTCTTAATGATTACATTGCCAAAGGGGGGAAAATTGGAGAGAATGGAGAGATATTTGAGAAATTGGAGAAATTTGCTAAAAATTGCTTCTCTTGTGTTGAGGGGGAGAGTTTTTGAAGAGATTTAAATATGTGGCTTAAATTGCTTTTTCGGCTTCAGTTCTTCACATATATTTGTTTGAAGCTAATTCTTCATACTATCTTGAGGTGTTGTCAATGTATTCATCAAGGGGGAGATTGTTAGACCGTGTAGTTAGGTCTAGAATTTTTGTTGATGAATAATTGACAACATTGACTGTGGTATTACTTGTGGTGTGTTGCGTGTGTGTGGATTAATGTTGGTCAAGTTGGAGATAACTTTGTTGGAAAACGTTCTTTGGTCTTTGCATATGCAGGTTAGGCGTGGAGACAGTCATGGTCGGTGACGAGAAAGACCGGGACTAGGAGGGGAAATTTGAGGTCCAGGCGGTCGAGGATGTCACGAGGTGGTCGGTCTTACGCTGGAGCACGTGGAGATCAAAGGTGAATGATGCGTGGAGAAACTACAAGAGCTATGGTCCTGTAGGCTTTGACATGTGATGAGTTGAAAAGTTCGAATTTTAGAAAACCCGTGTTAAAGAAGGATTCGGGTCCTTTATTTGCTGGAATTTGATTGGAACTTGTGGGCTTAGGATAAGCCTAGCTTTTTGTGTCCTAGACTATAAATAGAGATGAAGTTAGAGGTTAACCCTGTGACTTTTCAAATGTAATTTTTATGCTAGAGTTTAAGAGGTGTTACAAAAATACTTTATAGTTCTCGTGATGTAGAAATAAAGTTTAGATTGATTACGAGAAAAAAAGGGGCAGTGCATCCTCCTCCGCAGCGCGCTCGTGTCGCCGGTGTCCTCGCGTGGCAGTGCGTGCTATCGCGTTGACTTTTGTCAGATGGTTGGCGTGTCTTAATTCCTTGTCTCATGTGTGTCTCACGCGGAACGCAGTAGCGCCGTCACCCGTAGAAGAATCAAAGATAGCAAGTGCACAGCCTCGGTCCACTTGCGTGTGAAGATTACTAGCGTGAAGACACCAGGCGCATGCAGATTATAGGAGAGAGGAAATAGAGGAGAGAGGAAAAGGAGATTAGAAGAAAGAGACAAGAGAGAACAGCCAGCAGAAGGATTTTTGTCCACGCATGTGTATTGAGGGCTGCACGTGGAGAACATGGCGTGACTAGAAGTGCTTGCTTTTGGTTTGTTCATGAACATCTCGGTTGCTATAGTATCAAGAGGGGGAAAAAATTTCGACTGCTATAGTTACTCGAGAATAAAAATATTTTTTTCCTGTGTCTCTTTTTTGGTGTTTGGTTTTTGCTATAGCTGTTTTCCAGGTTGAACGATCGAAAAATAGCAGATTTCAAAGAGAAAGTTCGACTGCGCACTGTAATCATTCACTCTATCTGATTATCATCAACGACCGTACAAACAAATATTTGATTAATATGTACCATATAATCTAGACCCACAAAAAGGAGTAGTTGATTTTCTCTTTTTTTCCCCTCTAATTCACATGGGTTTTTAAGCCTTGATAGTAAATGTGCTGGTTTTTATTATTTAATGGTAAATCAAAACCTAATTTTTATACAGATCATGCACGGGTTCTTCTATTATGTGACATATCGATAGCAAGTTGTCATCTAGTTTCAAAATAATTTCAGAGATCCTCAAATTCTCTAGTTTGACATGCATGAATATCTCATTTTTCAAAAGCCAATTAACACAAGGTGTAAAAATATCAACCATCCACAATGAAGCATTAATTGCAAATTTACAATACCATTACCTTTCATATATATAATTATATGATTAACATCGATTCGTCGCTCCCATTGTAAAATAAATTATTTTCCAAGAGCTAAATTGTTCAATATATCACCTTTCATCCAAGCTCATGCAACCAGCATCCATACACACACACACATATTCACTTCTGTGACTATATTTATTCCTATATATACTGCCGGAAATATAATGGAGTTGCTGTAGACTAATTAATGGCATTGACAGTTACATTGTCCTATAGAGATGCACCGGCAAACGAGGTTCAGCTTGCAAGAGCGGTTCACCAGTCACGAGGTTGGCGGTGACTTGGACTCCTCGAGCTCAATTTTATGAATGCCGGGCAGTCTGGTCCAAGTGAACCCTTGCGAAGTCTTGCAAATAACATCATTGTGACGAAGTGCCAGCGACACCCCAGGGCAACCCCTCCTGCCAGTGCTAAACGAGAAGAATCTGAGATCTGGCTCGGTGAGCACTACTACACTTGAATTGTTCAGATGCCGCTCGGGTCGGAACTCAAGAGGATCATCCCAAATATTAGGGTTTCGTCCAAGTCCCATTCGGCTTATAATTACTTGGCTATCCTTTGGAATGAAGTAGCCAGCAACAGTGGTATCTGCCATGGCAACATGGGGAAGGTTGAAAGCGTGGTAAGGGTGCATGCGGAAGGCCTCGCGGATGCATGCTTTGAGATAGTTGAGATGAGGAATGTCATATTCTTGGACTAGTCTTTCTTTGCCAACAACTGTGTTCAATTCCTTGATTGCTTTCTCCATGATCTCTGGCTTGTTCATCATCTCGGCAACTGCCCACTCTACTGCGTTTGACGGGTTGTCAACTGTTGCAAACATTATTTCCTGGATGTTACAACATAATTAATTAGTTTCACGTCAAAAATTAATATGACAGAGAAGTTCATAATACTCCAGCAGTTTTGAGTTTATGATGTTAACCATGTGTTAGCTATATAGTCAAACCATTCTATACTATGTTTACTATAATGTATTATGGAGGAACAATTTTATATTATGTAAAAATGAAATATATTGGGACAAGTAGTAGAAACAAAAATATCTCACCGCTGTCTGTGCTTTTATCTCTTCAAATGACAGCAAAGGTTGCCCTTCCGCATCCTCAAGAGAAACTAGAACATCAAGAAAGTCTCTCGCCTCTCTCTTCTCACCACCTTTTCGAAGAGTGGACCATTCGTGGATCCTGTCCTGTATGATGGGATCATGCAACCTATTCAGAGTCCTCATCACGCCTTTGACAACCTTCTCATGACCGTCCAAGTCGAGGTCAACCAGTGCAGGCATGTAATCCGAGATGCAGAAGCTATAGAGGTTGTTCACCACCGTGAACAGCGCGCCGACGTGCTCCTCCTCATCGGGCCCTGGTCCGGCATCAACCCACAGAGCAGGCGGCTCGCCGAAGTGTCTCTTGCTGAACACGAGCCTCCGTATCATGTTACCGCAGAAATGCTGGGCTACATGACGTACGTCGACGACGTTGTTGATTGCTCTGTTGCACTGGTTGTAAACGTACCGGACTATGTGGTCGGCCTCCTCCGTACGCCGGCCGTGCAGCCGGCGCTCCAAGGACGTGGACAGGATCTCGGAAGTAAGCACCCGCCTCATCTTCTTCCACTGCTCTCCATGCGGCGACAGGATGGAGCCCTTGTACCCGAAGCTGAACGACCCAGAGGCGAACGTGGTGGGCCTCGACGCAAACACAGCGTCGTTCTTTCGCAGGACCTCCCGGGCAATCTCCGGGCAGGTCACCGCAACGACATGGACGGCTCCAAAACGGAGGCATATGATGTCGGTGTGCATCTCTTTGAGTAGGCTGTGGATCCACCTGAACACCGGCTTGTTTGAAAGCATCTGGTGCATGTTGCCGATAACCGGCAACCCAGCTGGCCCAGGGGCAGCCGGCCAAGCACCCTTTGTTGGACGTTGCTTTGTTCCAGCAGAGCGATGCAAGAGCCAGTAAGGTGGCAAGTACTACAAATATAGTTGTAGTATTATTTGGATCAGGAACATTTTGGCCTGGTGTAACTGCCACGCTGGATGTTGTGTTTGAGCTCATTTTTGTGTGTAAGGCTGCAAGTTGCATGTGTTGATCCTCTTGTTGGATCCTTTGGTGATGGTATGGCATATTTATACCCGAGATATCTGCATTTTGCTAATGACGGAGGTGAATTGTGACAATTAGCACGTGCATCCATGAGAAAAGGACTGGAGAAATAATGAGAAAAGGCTCCAATTAACAACTTGGCGTAATAAAAGCTCCAAAATGTCACTTACAACTATTATCCTTACCAATTTTAACTAATAAGTAAGTATTACTAACAACTAGATTTCAAGAATAAACATTTAACAAGATACTAAACATAAATTTCAGCAACATCAAAACCATAAACTGAACTTAATATAAACAAACAATAACCAAAATGAATCATAAACAAGTCTAGTTTGAGTAAAGCATCAAGTAGCAATATTATGAATTATGAAGTCTAAGGGAATTCATGAATTATCTAATCAATTCTATGGAGACTACTAATTTATTTATATCCATAAATGATAAATAGCCAGGTAGAGTGAAGAGCTACAAATATGCAATAATCCAAGTTCTACACCCACCCATTCATGCCGCCTTCAACATTCACCTAAAAATAACAACAAAATAAGGGGCGAGTCCACGACTCAGCAAGTACAAAGCAGAACAATAAATGACTCCACATCATTTTAACAATTTTTGACCATTTACCATTAACTCAATTTTCACATCTCATTGTCATCAATTCTCATCCACATGCCTCAATATTTTATCTCAATTTCTCTTAATGCAATGCAATGCACATGTCTCCTTTGTAGTTCATACTAGTATAGCGAATGGTATATCCGTCGATGTCAACATCTACCTTCATCATGTGGAGGTGCCTACCAAACTAAGCCTTTCTCAAGAGCATGCTAGAATAATCACATAACTCATAGCTATTGAATTCTTCACCATCCTGGCTCATAATGCACATCTTATGTCATGAATGCTATTTTTCATCATTTTGTCACATATCACAATTAGTATCAAATTAATCTCCTATTGAACAAAAAGGATAACGAAAATTATTACATGACATGAATAATTCAATAATAGTGAGCATTTATTAGTTATCATCTCTATATAAGCCATAGCATTACAAGGTAACAAATAAATGGCAACGCTCCTACACACCCCCTAAACCCACAACTTTCCTCCTTTACCAGACAGTCCCCATAGCTATCCCGGAACTAAAAATATCATAACCCCCAGTCCTCACCTCGTAAAATAGCAAATCATACCAGTTCTAGAACCTAAACAAAATTTTCTACATTTTATTAGTTGGCAAAATGTCCAAATTAAATCATCTAAATCCTCGTTTTTAACTCAGAGGATAGATCTGTTATCTTCTTGATAGCAGAATTAATAATTTTATATCATTTAATATACATATGCAAATATATTAAACATAACATTTTCAAAGCCTACAGGAAATTATCTACCATTTTATAGTTGTTAATAAAATTTAATTTTGGTATTAAGTTTGTCAAATTAATATTTTCCCATGACTAAGTCTAGTAGCAACCTAGTACTAGAAAACAACCTTTGAAAATTTATAACCTTTATTCTAGTTGCCTAATAATTATGTTCTTACACTTTTTGGAAACTTTATAAAATTACCTACAATGTTCATGTTGACCAAATTCGTAGACTAGATTGTTTACTATTTTTAATCTACTAATTAATACGGGCTGCCAAAACACGACAATCTTACCGGACAATCGATATTTTTTAAAAAAAATCATATCTGACAATCTACTTATAAGATTGATCTGAATAAAATTCTACAAAAATCTATCAAAATCCTCTACAATTCTTAGTAGATGAATTTTCCAAATTATGCCTACACGACACCCAAAATAATCGTACAAGGATCTACTAACTAATCCCGACGAAAACTCACGAATATTCTCTCTCTAATTTCAACTCTAATCTCTATAGAAAAATTAACAAAATAGAGAGAAAAATATAGATCATTACCCCGATGAAGGGCTATAAAATTAGGTAATTCACATATGGAGGTGTTTAGGTTGAGAAATGGGTACACTAAGTCCTTCCTCGTTAATAGTGCTTATAGGGAAAATGAGGAATGGAGTAAAAATGAGTTATGCCATTACCTCATGATGAGTGCACCCATCCATCCAATGGCCTCCCACCCACCGTGGTTCATAATTTCACAATCCTAATAATTTCATATCTTATGCTAAATGATTCATAAGTTAAATTAGTACTCTTAGCACACTTATGATGGTTCTAATCCACAATGCACCAAGAACTCCAATTTCGTCTACAACTATCTTTTTTCAACAAAATCTCTGCCATGTTTTTCACATGCAAGGGTGCCTTCATCACTAAGGTAAGAATATATCCGCAAAAGGGCTCCTTTTAAGGTATAATTGTTGCTTTGTTGAATACTTATTAATTTGCTATAGCTTTCTTATTAATTGAGTATGATGTATTTGCTTCGCAAGGCAATTGTTAATGTAAAAATATCTTCTCCACTACAAACATGCCGATATACACCCATTTGCTCTAGGTATTTTCTTGATGCATCAAATGTACCCACTTGCAATTATTTGAGAAGGTTGAGATGACTAAACCAACAGCAAGTCTTCCACATCTGCTGAAATATACCCATCTTTGAGACGTTGGATATTATTGAGGCACGAAATGTTGTGTGATTCCTGTAGATCTGTTGTTATTTCAGAGGTACCATCTTGTTTAAATGCTTTGTACCACTTTAGCTTTATGGTTTGTATTAATTTAATACTTATTTTGTAAGATATATTTGGTGTGTGCTGTATAAAATTATTTTTTTGTACTACAAATATCACCAACTCTTACACGATTGTCATGGACCAACCTCCACTAAGGAACTACCTATTACCATTACTAATTACCATCTTGGTTTTTCATATCTTCCCCACTAATGTGTGATTTGCTTCATACCCTTTAAAGCCTAAGTGTGATATGGGATCTGACTTTGTCTCTATCTCATTTAAATTGTGGGGTGTACAAGATAACATATGTTAGTGTTACCATGAAATATATATACTGCTTCCAGTGCATGGGGAAGATATAGAAAACAAAGATAATGATTAGTAAAATAACCGTCTGTGATAACACATCACATATGGTTTTTATTAGTCGTCTGTGATACGTATACATCACAGACGATTATTTTTCAAAACTATATGTTATACGTACACATCACAGACGGTTATTTTTAAAAACCATCTGTGTTGTGACTTATCACAGAAAATTTGAAAACCGTCTGTGATAATTTTTTGAATCATCAATGATGACTTTTTCTATAGTAATGCTACTATTTAGAACATAGAATTGAGCCTATAAAGCTTCATAGGATTATTGTAGTTTTCCTTCAATTCCATACGACAAAATTCTACTCCAACCTCTTTTTTCGCTCAATCGCATTGGATCAGGCAGTTTTCCAATGTTTGCCCTATGCCCTATCCAAATAGCACTTCTATGTTTTTCAATACGCTATTTTGCACTTGCATTCTTATTAAATTGTTGTGTTTTTTCATTCCTTTGTTCCAAAGAAGCCTGGTATCAAAGTCCTGTATTTTCCTTATTCTTATGTTTTTATTTCCTACGTTCCAAAGATTTTGACAAGGCATGGCATCCTATTTCTATATTTTTCTATTTCTCAGTTCCTGCGTTTGGGCTTCCGGCCCTGGCGCTAATAAGAAACTGTCGACGTCTTTTACCTTTATTTAAGTAGCCAATGAGATGTATTTAAAACATGCATAGCATCGTTCCTTAAGAAAAACATGCATACAGTACGACAGGGACACTAGCTTGCGGTAGCGAGGCCTACTAGAAGAAAGGGAGTTCTTTTTACCTTGTGTAGAAAAGGAAGTCAGTGCCAAATTGGTTTCGTTTGATAATGAAACCAAATTTCTTTTGGCCGGGTAGGAAAGGGAAATTAGTGCCAGACTGCTTGATGTAAGTACGGGTGCTCCTTGCTAGTTTTTTTATCAGAGAATAGAGGACGTACACCACGTGTACATGTATAAGCATACACGTGTCTTACCTTCTTGGCTACACGCAGACATGCACCAGGCGCTCGACGTATTGGGCAGTAGTTTTTTGCCGGCCAGCACATGAATCAAAGCCAGTTTTGGCCACTGTTTTGCACCGTATTTATAGTAAAAGCAGCATACAGGACGTGTTGACAAAAATATTATATTTGCCATCGGCGGGCCAGGCGGCAGCGCCCGCGAGGTGAAGCGTGGCGTTGTCGCCGACGGCAGGCGCCTACCACCCCTTACTGGGGTAATTAGGGTCCTGCCCTATTTTTTTCCGCTTAGTGTTTGTTTGAATTTTTAAATATAGTAAATGAGCTCCAAAATTAAAAAAATTTATGTACAGCCTCCCGACACAACGTACCTCGCAGTGTAATTTTTGGGTAATTTTATCCGTTGCGAATATTGCTCAAAAATTTGTAAAATTTCAATAATTTTACGAGTTTTTGATATAGCAAACGATCTCGAAAAATTACAAAATTTTATGTGAAGCCTCCTGATACAATAATAGTTATTGCTTAATTTTTGGGAATTTTATGTGCTACGAATTTGCCACGTTTATTCATGATAATTTTATCAAAATTATCGCCCGTTAGTGCCATTGTTTCATATTAATTCAGTCCTCCTTTGAAGTAAGTGATCTCTATTCTTCGCATATATCGCCCATTGCTGCTATCTTTTTTCCACTGCGCGCCGCACAAATGTCGATCTGCACATGTCGTCCCGCCTCGCGCGCCGCGATCGATGTCGTTATGTCCGTGCCGCCCACCTCGTCCACTCCCTCGCCTGCACATTTGGCAGTGTTGGCATGCTGTCCCCCCTCACCAAAAGTGCTGCGCATCAACAAGGAGTCCTTAATTTGCGGGCGTCCCCCCTCGCCGAAAGTGTTGCGCATCAAGGAGTCCTTAATTTACGGGTTGAGTGTGCCGGGGTCGTTTTGCGCTACGCTATAAATATGAACCTGTCATAGTTGGTCATCGGTCATCTCAGTTGCTTATCGCTCATAGAAAGACTGGTAATTTTTTCGAATTGGTAGTCAAATTGTCATTAATTAATGAACTATTCGTATGTAGTTACACGCATGTAATTATGTTTGTTGTAACGCGCATCGTGGATCTGTTGTTGTGGCTTTAGATAATCGCATACATGGAACACTTGGTAATGTTCTATGGTGATAGTCTTATACGGGCTGGACTCAATGGGTTGGACCTATCAACATGCCAGTACAAAGTGCTCCAGACCGAAAGACTCGGCATCATGAATATTCACGAGCTACGTAGCTGCATTCGAAGAGAATTCGCCATGGAGGCAATGGTGATGATACTTGCCATGGAGGGGATCACCTGCACCGATGGCATGTGGGAGCTCATGAAGGTGAATGGCACTACAGCATAGACGCAGTACATGCAAATTGCCTTGCAGCCTGAGGCGGCATTTACAGGAGGCCGATGGTGTACCTAAGTTTCACGCACCGGGAGTTTTCAAACATTGATGAGCCCGACCCCTCGACACCCGGGGAATCACAAGTGGAGCTTCAAGATGATTCCACTCAATGTGTTGTATTGGAGGGTACAATCACCCCCTGATTTCATGAGGAATGAGGGATCAGTCGGGCATATGTTGGTCAGCTCGAATTGACTGCCACAAGTATGTACCAAACGAGCTGCTTGGGTTTGAGTCCAACAAGGACACCGACCGTGCTCGATGATAGCGAGGACGATGGACAACGCATAACCGGTCCACCCGGGGGAATTGTGTTGTTGGAGGTGCCATATGTGTCCTCCAGGCACGATGATGTTGTGGTACGTTCCCTCGTACTACCGTTTGAAGAAGGGTCCCAGTGGGGGTTTCAAGCAGACACCCTCCTAGTTGGGCAGTGCTTCCCTAGCAAGACAGATGTGCAACAAGCTATTGCATAGTACGCCTTGTCTATCAACCATGTGTATCGAGTGCACAGGTCCAACCCAGCCAATTACGCTGTAAAGTGCATAGTGGAGGGCTGCTCCGCAAAGGTCGACACTCAACGAGCCAAGATTTTTGGCTTGGCCTTCTCGATCAACGCGATGATCGACCACACTTGCATGCTCAGCGAGCCCCTGTGCCATCATCGGAACGTGACTTCAGCATATGTGGCAAGCATCATTAGCCACCTAGTTGCGGTGGATGTTTCCATCTCCCCGAAGATGCTCATGTCAGAAGTTGCCAATGTGATTGGCTATCCAGTCAGATACAGTAAGGTCCGATGAGCCAAGCACAAGGTCATCGAGTCCTTGTATGGGACGTGCGAAGAGGCGTACAACCTTTCACTGAGATTGCTTCACCAGATAGCCGAGTCAAACATTGGCACATACAACAACAAGTTTGAGCTTCTAGATGCTAATGGAGGGCCCAACTGCTTCATACTAGACCGGCTATTCTGGGCTTTCGCCCAGGCCATTGAGGGTTTTAAGTTTTGTCGTCATGTGCTCACGATGGATGTCACTATTCTCATAGGGAGTTACAAGGGAACCATTCTCACCATGGTGGCGGCCGACGCGAATGACCAGCTTCTCCTAGTGGCATTTGCCATTGTGGAAAGCGAGAACACGTCCAGTTGGCTCTGGTTCCTAGTGAATGTGAAGCAAACGGTGGTTGGCGATCGACCCAACATTTGTGTCATCACAGATCGCAATGCTGGATTGATGGCTTTGGCAAATATATGTGAACAGTCATGCCAGGGGTGAAATAAAATAGGCATGCGTCTTGGGTGATGTGGCAACATGCACCTGCAATAAGCCGACGCTCCTGCACAAGCCATGTTCACATGTGTACAAGGCATGTGCACAAACGAGGCAAATGTCCAAGCCGTATACCTTAGAGTACTATGACATACAACACCTTTTCAGTACATGGAGTGTAGAGTTTCACTCATACAGTTTGGACATGAACTACAGGGATCTTTGCCCGGACATGCTGCAATGGGCCCCCAACAAGGAGTTGAAGATAACAAAGAAGGGATGTCGGTAGACACGACGCTTCCAAAACGACATGGATGTGAGCCAACGTACCAGCATTTCCTACACAGTGACGTGCCGAATATGTAAGACCTTCGGGCACTCATTGAAGGATTGCCCCAACAGACCGAACTCGTCTGGTCGCCACTCAGTGTCATAATCTCATGTATCTTTTACTGTGTCACATTAATTCATATTTGTACCCATTTGAGATGTATTTTATAATGTTTGTTCAATGCATATCAACCCCTCTAGCTTAATGCACATGACACAACATTTCAACAGTCCACTCAAAAAAACAGCAACTGCAATGACGCGTACACCATTCACTTACATGCCTTACAACATTGAACATAACCACGAGCTACATGCTATAACCTTCTCAGTGCGCGCTCATCGGTAGAAGGTGCCTCGTAGTACCCACATGGAGTGTTGATATGGGGGCGCTCGGACATGGCTGACCATCTTTGTAGTGGCACGCACATATGTAGCTAGGGTTTGCGCAATAGCATGTGGAATCATACGAACTTCCTATATTGATGACCTCCTCGTTGCCCCTTTTGAGCTGCATCTATTGCCGGAGGTCATCGTTCTACTCATTGAAACTATCAATCCGCGCCTCCATCTCTAAGATTCGCTTCCACAGTGTATCCATGTACCTCACAACATAGTGTTCCTGGGAGGATCGATCCAGCAGATGAAGTCGCATTTCGCCATCTGCACGAAATGAGGGTTAACATGAAAGCACTATTACCAGTAAGACAAAATAAACTATTGGTTAATTATACCCTAGAGTGTAGGCATCGGAAGAAACATCGCCCGCCATCGAAATGGCCATCGAGGACCTGCACAACCACGTCCTCCCTGTGTCTACATTTCGGCTATACCGGTTGAGCCCCCCTATTTGGCCTCAAGTGGTAGTTACGGCTGAAGTCCTCACTCCTTTCTAGGAAAAGGTCTTCCTTTGGAGACCCCGCTCTGACTGGCCCCTCGGTCTCTGCCACGCCATGTTACTGTATGACGCAGAAGATTCTTCTTCCTACAAGAAGTTAAACGAAGTTTACATGAGCGATTGCGAGAGCTCTGTATTTGAAGCGAGCGAAAAGAGAATCCGGTGTGTTCCCACTAGAAATTACGGACGTGTTGTCGACGTGTACCATCACCGGCGACAACGGATACCGTGGTAAAAGTGACATATGTGCACACGACGGCGTGGGCGAGATGGGGCGACATGGCTGCACTAACATTTGTGCCGATGAGGGAGCGGGCGAGGGGGGCCGTTATGTCAAGCCAACACATGTCCGAATGACATTAGTAACAAGAGAGCGTGCGAGAGGGGCACATACAGAGAGCACGACAATTGTGCAAACCAAATAGTAGCAAATAATATATACCACGATTGGTCGACACATGGCACTTCAAAACATGTGTGAGGATCATTAAATTCATGTTTAAGTTAAATGTAGCAAATTTGGAGTACATAAAATTCCCAAAAAATTATGCAATAACTATTACTGTATCGGGAGGCTCCTTTGCTATAACATTTGGAGCTCGTTTGCTATATCTACAAACTCGTAAAATTAACAAAATTGTATGAATTTTTGAGCAACATCCGCAACGGATAAAATTACCCAAAAATTACATTGTGAGGTACATTGTGTCGGGAGGCTGTATGTAAATTTTCATAATTTTTGAGCTCACTGATATATTTAACAATTCAAACAAATACTAAAAATTAGGGCAGGTAATTAGGCCAGCTAATTAGCTAATTTCCCCGCCTCCTCCCGTGCCCGCCGCCTCCTCGGCGGTAGACTGCCCGCCAATGGCAAAAATGACATTTATGTCAATACATCTCACATGCTGCTATTTTTGTAAATACGGTGCGAAGCAGTGCTAAAACTGACTTTGATTCGCCGGCACATATGACGCTATTTGCATTGTATTTATAAAAATATCAGTATGAACATAATTATAGTAAAAATAACCATTTTACCGTTCGGTCACTAGGCGGCGACGCCGTGGAGCAGACATTGTCACCTACCGCCCGGCCATCGTGCGGCAGGGACATACCGTCTGGCCACCGGGCTCCAAGTAATTAGCACCACAATTAATCTAGCTAAGCGCATGGTCTAATGACCTGTCGCCCATCCATCGGGCAGCAGGCCTTGGCACTGTGCGCAGAGGCAACCCCCCGCGTATATGTTTGCTTGCATTATTGCGCATGGTAACGAATGGAATGGGCTCTGCACCATTTCGCTGGTATGGAAATTAAGTGCTCTGCGCAAACGCGACGAGAGAACAAACAACCAAAAGTGAGGCTACATCACGTCTGTCTCCCCGTGCGTAGTTTACTCCCACCATTATCAGCACTTCGTTACCGCTTTGCACTCTTGCTCGCGCTATAAATTGTGAGTTCTCTCGTAGTTGCTCTCGCAGTCTCTCTTTCGCAATTTCTCTCGTAGTCGCTCTCACAGTCTCACAATTCTTTGCAGTTGGTTAGCAGTCGTATTAGCAGGTACTTCCTGTGTAATACATATGTGTGTGCATACATACATACATACATACATACATACATATGTGTGTGTGTATTTATGTAACTATTTATTTTATTGTAATTTTAAATTTGTAGTACTGTACTGCCATTATATATATATATATATACATATATATATATATATACACATATATATATACACATATATATATACACACACATATATATATATACACACACATATATATATATATACACATATATATATACATATACATATATATATACATACACACATACACATATATATATATACTAGTTAAATGCCCGTACGTTGCTACGAATTTTTAAAATTTATCATACTACATGTTTTAAAATTCATGGGTGATAAAAATTTTTAGAATATACATACAAACTGTTTATGATTGAGACTAAATGTTCAACAATTATGTTTGGGGGTCCAGTACTTCCTGCTAGGACAACACACAGATTGCTCAGGGTGTAAGCCGCTTCCTTACGAATATCAAATTGTCCACTTGTGAGGTGGTATATCAGCAAAGGCGTGGCCTCATTGGGATATCAACAAAGTGTTTGAGCCAAACCTTCTGTAGTTAAAATTTTTGATTTAGCAATCTTTTTAGTATCAGAAGATTTGAACTCAAGCCGGTACAAGGCTAGAGCATCAGAATCATTGATCTCATACTCAAAAAGATGTCACTCATAGTTGCTGGCTGGTTGTGGGTCCATGTAATAGGACCTCTTCAAACCCCCAGAGTCTTTTATCACTTGCTTCCTCGATTCATGCCATCCACGGCCGTTGTAATCTGGCAATGATCTTTGCTTCCAGTTGCCACTCTCAAATGTCCTCTTGGTGTGTCAAAAAACAGCCATTCTCTAAGAGACTCACCCTCAAGAAGAGAAAGATCGAAAAGTTCTGCAAAAACAGGAGCCAAAAATTAGCACAAGAATTTGCTAATAGAACTATTCACCTGAAAGGCTAACACTTACACAACCAAACTTACCAGGTGCATTCCAAGGTGATTTTGAAGTTGCAGCCCCTTCACATACAAGAATACCAACATTCTTTCCTTTGATTTTTGCACAAAGAGTAGCAAACAGGGGGCAATCTTTCAAATCAATACCCCTCGGACGCATCACAGGCCTTGTCCCTAGAAGGCCAGCATCATTCAAAGCCAAACCAGCATGGTAAGGGTTGCAGTAATCTCGACACACTTCTGATCCTCGAACAGGTTGACCACAGTCCCAGAGTGCACATTTCGGCCCCAAATATTGAGAAGGCGATGGACACATTGTTGTGAGCAAGTCTGGCATGTGGAAAAAAATATCTGCAGTATTTTGTGCAGAGTTATTTGCATCAACATATGAATTAGATGGTGGCGATTCTAATGGCAAATCAAATCGTTGATGTTCCAACGACCAATCCCTTTGCATTATTGAGGCCATCTGGGTTTGATCCAGGAAGATTTATCTTGTAATCATCATTGTGAAGAAAATCATCAATACTGAGATCATGGTCTATATAGTACATCTGCAATCACAGGTAAAACAAAAAACCCACTAAAGCTCTCGGTAGAAAAAGCAAAATTAACATGAACAGACATTACAAGTTACAACCACCAAATAGACCAAAAGTGATGCCCAGACAATGGCATGCATACACGTATTGACCTACACATTGTGTGATTCACAACTTTGCGTGCATGCTGGCATATAAAGAGTAAAGAATACCAGTACAACAAAAGCATCATAAAGTGTATACATGTTCATTCATTATCAGAAAGGTACCTAGGATATATCAGAGAAGGCAGGAACAAAAATTTAGAAATTAAAATTTGTACATCGACCAATTTGGGCCAGAAACTCACAAGGACATTTGGACAACTAAAATAAAGCTAGCCAGCCTGTTTTTACTGGAGACATAAAAAATCAAATAAGGCCTCTCAACATGTGATCTTCTGGAGGCCATTATTAGTTCCCATTTACAATTTGGTCAAGCACATAACACATTATACTACTGTGACTTGTGCTCCTCAGAAAGCTAGACATATAATACTATAACACATTGCTCGTCATAGACCAATAGAGTTGTCTATGCTAGCATATACTGAAGTACAGCACTCCAGTATTAGACACTCGAGTTAAATCAAGGTGATCACCAGTTCTCATAATCTCATCTAAAGGAGCATGAAGTTAGTTCACATTTTTGATCCAAACTGAGGTATATGAGTACAAAACTTAACTTTTTGACAAAAAAGAAGATGGATAAAATCACGCTATGTTGTATCCTTCAAGATAGAATTGGAAGGAGCCCAGTTAGGTCATAAACTTACAACCACAAATAAAGGAGATAGTGAGCCATATGATGTTGGCAAGATTTTTCTTAACATTGACAAAGTTTCAATTTGATTAGCAATATATTAACCAAACTATCCAAAAAAAAAAGGAAATAAGGGTCATAAGTAGTCCAATCATCAAAGAGTGAATCTGTTACTTAAACATAATGGTACAAAGAACCAAATGGAATGAATTATTTTGCTGAAATGCAATTTCACACAATACATATAGAATTCCAATTAATATCTTTTAGAGAATAGCTAACAGAAATTGAACAAAAACATCAGTATGTAGTACAAAAGTACGTCATGCTTGGTCCACATTCAAACGGTAATGCAATTTGACCAATAAAGGCATAGAAAAAAGTCCCTTAGCAAAACCTTGATATAAGTGACAAATTACTTGCGGGTTACACACTATCCAAGAATAGAAAAGTCACATCCCAATGTATTAGCAAACGATAAAACTGACCAATAAGGGTGAACTCCACAAACAACACTAAGTGAGCTGACACATCGTCACATCCTAATGTATTAGCAAACAATAAAGGCATAAAGCTGATCAATAAGGGTGAACTCTACAACAACACTAAGCCAGCCACTTAGTAGTCTCACTCACAAGCTCCCTTACGTGACTAATGATTAATGACACAATCAAATGATGTCTAATCGATCACTGAAAATGGGACTCAACAAGAGCGATACCTGATCATTGAACATCGCGTTAGAAACAGAAGGTAATTCTCCTCCAATATCTCCTGCATTTGCTGATCCAGTGGATCGCTGGGACACAGTGGCGCCCGCCACAGCCTCCACCGCACTTGCATCTCGGGATTCAGATTCGATCGCCCGCCTGCGCCCGTGGCTCGACGAGAAGGCGGCATCGGCAGCGGCGATCGGGCACCACCAGCTTGCTGGTAGCGCCGCCCTCCTCGCCGCCACCGCCACCGTAGCAACCGCAGCATGTCCGCCGGCGGACCCGAGACCTCCGGTTGTTCCCCGCGAGCTCGCAACACACCAGAAGACCAATCGAGATAGCAAACGACGAACACTAATCTATGCGTAAGGGAGGTTAGGGTTCGGAGAGGTGCCCGGAGGAGGAGGCGGAGACGACGCCGAGCTCACCGCCACTCGCGCAACATCCGGTGGACCTACTCGAGGAGGGCGAGTCGGCGAGCGACTCTCCTCGCGGGCGGATCGAGGCCGGAGAACATCTCCGGAGGTCGCCCACGCGGGTCTTGGCGCGTCGCGAACTACGGTGCCGCGACGACGAGCGGGATCCTTGCCCAGCGAGGAGCCATGGCCTCCGCCGCCGGCGACCGCCGCCATCGCATCGATCAAGGTGGCGCCGGTGCGGTTGCGGCGTATATCCAAGTCAATTCAACCAAATCCGATGATTTCTAACATCAATGGCGACGCAATCACCAGATATGAAAGCCTACCGCTGCCGTTTCTCCTTGCGCCGCTCGTTCCGCTTGGCTGCCGTCTTGGGCTTGACATCGAGCGCCAGGTCGTACCCCGGCGGCACGTCGAGTCCTGACTTCCTCATCTGCAGCTTTGACGCGAGGAAAGTATGGGGGCGAGGACTCACAAGGGCGCCCTTGGACTGATAGATGGCGACCTCCTCCTGGGGGACGTAGCCAGCGCGGATGCGGATGGCCTTGCGGAGGCGCCGCTGCTCGCCGCCGCTGGCTTTGCCGTCGCTGGCAGTGGCCATGGCCGTGGAGGTGTACGGGGTTTGGAGAGGAGAATGGGGGGAAGGCAGCGGAGCGGAGGAGCGGGGGAGGAGGAGGAGGCGGCGGCGCGGGGTGGGAGGGAGGGGAGGGAAGTTACGTCAAAGGATTTGATTCCGCGGAGAACGGGGGAGACGGGGTAGTGGGTTACGTGGGGAGATGATTCGAAGCAGTGGTTTTTAGTCGGCCCACCTGCCACTGCTGGTTTTTTTACGAGAAGGGATGAGAGAAACTTTTTAGATAGTAAAGATGAGAAGGGGTGGGGAAGGCCGCACCAACCACCAACTCCTTCTTTTTAAGGAGTGTATATATATATATATATATATATATATATATATAGGAAGCATATTTACACCCAGGTGTAGTTACACCTATCATATCTACCACTCATCTTCATCAAGATACCACTCCATAATTTGAGTTATTGGGTTGGCTTTTATGGATTTCTTCTCGGATGGACCCGTGTACATGGCAAAATATCGGTTCTGCGTCTGCACGCTGGAGCATTTACTACTCATTCTGCGTGTGAACGGTTAAGGCCCCGTTTGGCACAGCTCCACCACCGGCTCCTGGAGCTGTTTGGAGCTATTTTGTGCCAAACGGGGTACAACAAAATAGCTCCACCCAAGGAGTCACTTAAAACCTGCTGAGACAAAAGTAACTCCTTGGATGGAGCTGAAAGTAGCTTCACACAGCTCCACTTGTGAAGTCAAAAAAACAGCTCCATTTGTGAAGTGAAGCCGTGCCAAATGGGGCCTAAGTGGTATGAGCCGGGTATTGCGCAGGCGGTAGGTATGAATTAGTTTTTGAATCAGCGTGCAGATAGCTTGGTCCGTTGTTTGACGTTTAAACATACTGTTCGGACATATCTTGGCAAATAGAGTATGTATACTTATGAAAGAGGAGTATGTGTACGTTTGAAAAAGTAGTATGTGGACATAAGAAAAAGGAATATGTATTGTCCAATATGTACTGCAGTATGTGTACGTACGAATAGTCGAAAAAGTAGTTTGTGAACGAATATAAGAAAAGAGTATTAGTTAAAATGAAGAGTCGAAAAAGGAGTATGTATACGAAAGAAATAGTTCAAATTCAATTGAGCATGCACAGATTAACAAAAAGAAGTATATGTTGAGTCGAAAAAGGGGTTGAATCAAATCATATTAAGACCACGGAGTAAAAACTTCAATTTGAATTTCTACGTGCCCCCACCAAATAGTGCCCATTCTAGCCTAACCGTGAACTACAAATAAACTAACCAGTAAACAGCATCACCCGTGCATCTCTCTGCAAGGACCTCTTAACTAGCTTTGGAAGCACGCTCCTACTGCAAATTCAGGGCACATATCAACGGCGCAGACTATCAGACCTAGGAAGCATGTCGTCAAACAGGTAGGGTCGGAAGCAAAAGGAGTATGTGTACGTATGATAGAGGAGTATGTGTATGTACGAGCTGTTTTGGTAGATTGCATCGCCAGGGAGGAAAAAACGCCGATCTGTTTTGGTAAACTGCGCACTCTCCGGGATATTCCTGGATTGGGGAAAGGAGTATTGAACATACGCTGGGATGTGGATCAAGATCTCAAACCCGTATGCGTTAACCCCGTTAGTCTATTTGTGCAACGTGAATCTCCAAAACATCATCAACGGTGGAAGACCCAGGTGTAATAAGGATTTTTCCTATATATATATATATATATATATATATATATATATATATATATATATATATATATATATATATATATATATATATATATATATATATATATATATATATATATATATATATATACACATACATACATACATGTATATATACATACGCACATATATGTGTATGTACTTATGCATGCATGTATATGTGTATATATATGTATATAAACGTATATATACACACACACATACATATGTATATATATGTACCTACATATATATACACATATATACATGTATATATATTTGTGTACATATGTGTGTGTGTGTGAATTTACATTTATGTATATGAGAATGCATTGAGAATCGTCTGCGATGTGTATTTATCACAAACAGTTCCAATTTAGAACTATCTGTGATGTGACCTATTTATATTCAAACTCTAGGGATTGCTCATGCTCTCACTCAAACACGTAATATTATCTAAATATCCCTCGAGCATGAACCGCCGCCTCCTTCTCAGGCACGCCTCCTCTCCGAGAACGCTGCCTCCCCGAGCATGCCATATGTAACATTCTTCTTTCCTGTTTATGATATGGCAATGAACAATGTATCATCATGGTTACCAATTATCACTTTTGCTTTGTTGTTATTTCATCAGTACACATCCCAGGACGAATACCTAGGCTTAGGTTCCAATTATGCCCTTCTCATGGTAATATCCCGAAGATGAATTGCCAATGCTCTTAAGCATCCATTCTCTAAATAAAAGATAAGTCATATTTTAGTTATCTTTGGTCCAAACAGAAACAAAAGCAATTATATAATGATCATTAAATCTGATAGTACTCATATTCACACCAACAATATGTATATTTCATTAGCTATATACTTCATAGAAAGTTATTAGTTATATATAGATCTCAAGTCAATAACTCACATAATTATAATTAAATAAAGTTGCACTTGACTTTCTTTAGATATGCAAAATATGTTAAGTTTGATATCGCTATCATCTGATCTATATATCTTAGGTGCTTTCACTCCTAGAGACCAGAGAAAATTTTAAGAATAAGTCTCACCGAATTGAAAACTTTATATAAGGCTTACCATAAAAGTAATCTGTAAGTATGATGGTTGTATATTATGAAGCCCACTATGGTCTCACATGTTGTTAACAAAAAAAATAGATCAAATAATTCACACATAGAGGTGTTTAGGTTGAGAAATGGGTACACTAAGTCCTTCCTCATTAACAGTGCTTATAGGGAAAATGAGGAATGGAGTAAAAATGAGTTATGCCATTACCTCATGATGAGTGCACCCATCCATCCAATGGCCTCCCACCCACCGAGGTTCATAATTTTACAATCCTAATAATTTCATATCTCATGCTAAATGATTCATAAGTTAAATTAGTACTCTTAGCACACTTATGATGGTTCTAATCCACAGTGCACCAAGAACTCTAATTTCGTCTACAACTATCTTTTTTCAACAAAATCTCTGCCATGTTTCTCACATGCAAGGGTGCCTTCATCACTAAGGTAAGAATATATCCACAAAAGGGCTCCTTTTAAGGTGTAATTGTTGCTTTGTTGAATACTTATTAATTTGCTATGTCTTTCTTATTAATTGAGTATGATGTATTTGCTTCGCAAGGCAATTGTTAAGGTAAAAATATCTTCTCCACTACAAACATGCCGATATATACCCATTTGCTCTAAGTATTTTCTTGATGCATCAAATGTACCCACTTGCAGTTATTTGAGAAGGTTGAGGTGACTAAACCTACAACAAGTCGTCCACATCTGCTGAAATATACCCATCTTTGAGAGGTTGGATATTATTGAGGCAAGAAATGTTGTGTGATTCCTATAGATCTGTTGTTGTTTCAGAGGTATCATCTTGTTTAAATGCTTTGTACCACTTTAGCTTTATGGTCCATATTAATTTAATCTTATTTTGTAAGATATACTTGGTGTGTGCTGTATAAAATTATTTTTTCTACTACAGATATCACCAACTCTTACTTGGTGTGTGCCCTTTGAAGCCTAAGTGTGATATATGATATGACTTTGTCTCTATCTTATTTAAATTGTGGGGTGTGCAAACACTACATATGTTAGTGTTACCATGAAATATATATATATATATATATATATATATATGTATATATATATATATATATATATATATATATATATATATATATATATATATATATATATATATATATATATATATATATATATATATATATATATATATATTTCAATGCATGCGAAGATATAGAAAACAAAGATAATGATTAGTAAAATAACCGTATGTGGTAACACATCACATATGGTTTTTATTAGATGTCTGTGATACGTATACATCACAAATGGTTATTTTTCAAAACCGTTTATTATGTGTACACATCACAGATGGTTATTTTTAAAACCAAATGCATCTGCGACTTATCACAAAAAGTTTGAAAATCGTCTATGATATTTTTTTGAACCGTCGGTGATGACTTTTCTACAGTAATGCTACCATTTAGAACATAGAAATGAGCCTATAAAGCTTCACAGGATTATTGAAGCTTTCCTTCAATTCCATATGACAAAATTCTACTCCAACCTGTTTTTCACTCAATCGCATTGGATCAGGCAGTTTTCCATTGTTTGCCCTATGCCCTATCCAAAGGGCAGTTCTATGTTTTTCAATCCTCTGTTTTGCACTTGCATTCTTATTAAATTGTTGTGTTTTTCATTCCTTTATTCCAAAGAAGCCTGGTATCAAAGTCCTGTATTTTCCTTATTCTTATGTTTTTATTTCCTACGTTCCAAAGATTTTGACAAGGCATGGCATCCTATTTCTATATTTTCTATTTCTCAGTTCCTGCGTTTGGGCTTCCGGCCTGGCGCTAATAAGAAACTGTCGACGTCTTTTACCTTTATTTAAGTAGCCAATGAGATGTATTTAAAACATGCATAGCATCGTTCCTTAAGAAAAACATGCATACAGTACGACAGGGACGCTAGCTTGCGGTAGCGAGGCCTACTAGAAGAAAGGGAGTTCTTTTACCTTGTGTAGAAAAGGAAGTCAGTGCCAAATTGGTTTCGTTTGATAATGAAACCAAATTGTGTAAGAAGGAAATTCTTTTGGCCGGGTAGGAAAGGAAATTAGTGCCGGACTGCTTGATGTAAGTACGGGTGTTCCTTGCTAGTTTTTATCAGAGAATAGAGGACGTACACCACACATCGCACTCACGTTATATAAGCATACACGTTTATTCATGATAATTTTATTGCATAATTTTTTAAAAATTTTATGTGCTCCGAATTTACCATGTTTATTCATGATAATTTTGTCGTAATTATCGGCCCGTTAGTGCTATCGTTTCATATTAATTCATTCCTCCTTTGAAGTGATCTCTGTTCTTCGCATATATATTGGCCCATTGCTGTTATCTTTTTTTCCACTGCGTGCTTCACACAAATGTTAGTCCGCCCATGTCGTCCCGCCTCGCGTGCTACCTCGTCCGCACTGATGTCGTTATGTCCATGCCATCCACCCTTGCCGCTCCCTCGTCTGCCCATTTGTCTGTGTTGGATGCCATCCCCCTCGCCGAAAGTGCTGCGCATCAACAAGGAGTCCTTAATTTGCGGGCGTCCCCCTCGCCGAAAGTGTTGCCCATCAACAAGGAGTTCTTAATTTGCGGGTTGAGTGCACCAGGTTCACTTTGCGCTATGCTATAAATATGAAATGTCGTAGTTGGTCATCGGTCATCTTAGTCGCTCATTGCTTGCAGAAAGACTGGTAATTTTTTTCTAATTTGTAGTCAAATTGTCAGTAATTAATGAACTATTCGTATGTAGTTACACGCATGTAATTATATTTGTTGTAACGCTTATTACGGATCTGGTTGTTGTGGCTTCAGGTAGTCGCAGACATGGAACACTTGGTAATATTCTACGATGATAGTCTTATATGGGTTGGACCTATCAACATGCCAATACAAAGTGCTCCAGACCAAAAGACTCGGCATCATGAATATGTATGAGTTACAAAGCTGCATCCGAAGAGAGTTCGCCATGGAGGCAATGGCGATAAAACTTGCCATCAAGGGGATCACCTGAACCAATGGCGTGTAGGAGCTCGTGAAGGTGAATGGCACTACAACATAGAGGCAGTACATGCAAATTGCCTCCCAGCCTGAGGCGGCATTTACGGGAGGCCGATGGTGTACCTAAGTTTCACACACTGGGAGTCTGCAAATGTTGATGAGCCCGGCCCCTCTACACTAGGGGAACCACAAGCGGAGCTTCAAGATGATACCTCAATGTGTTGTATCGGAGGGTATAGTCGCCCCTGATTTCGTGAGGAATGAGGGGTCGGGCATATGGTGGTCACTCTAATTGACCGCCAGAGTATGTACCGAGCGAGCCGCTTGGGTTGGAGTCAATGAGGACACCGACCTGTGCTCGATGATAGCGAGGACGATGGACAGCGAGATACAATTGGTCCACTTGGGGAATTGTGTCATCGGAGGTGACGTATGTATCCTCCAAGCACGATGATGTTGTGGCACGTTCCTCGCATCGCCACATGAAGGGTCCTGGGGTTTCAAGTGACACCCTCCTAGTTGGGCGTGCTTCCTAGCAAGGCGGTTATGCAACAAGCTATTGGGCGGTATGCCTTGTCTATCAACCATGTGTACCGAGTGCACCGATCCAACCCAGCCAATTACGTTGTAAAGTGCGTAGTGGAAGGCTGCTCGCAGGTCGGCACTCAACGAGCCAAGATTTTGGCTCGGCCTTCTTGATCAAGACGATGATTGACCACACTTGCATGCTCGGTGAGCCCTGCACCATTAGCGGGCGTGACTTCAGTACATGTGGCAAGCATCATTAGCCACCTAGTTGTGGCGGACGTTTCCATCTCCCGAAGATGCTCATGTCGAAGTCACTAATATGGTTGGCTATCCAATCACTCTGATGAAAGTCCTACGAGCCAAGCATAAGATCATTGAGTCCATGTATGGGACGTACGAGGAGGCGTACAACCTTTCACCGAGATTGCTTCCCGGATAGCGAGTCAAACAACGCACGTATATAAACAAGCTTGAGCGTCCAAATGTTGACGGAGGACCCAACTGCTTCATACTGGACCAGCTATTCTGGGCTTTCGCCTAGACCATTGAGGGCTTCAAGTTTTGTTGTCCTGTGCTCACGATGTCGTCCTGTGCTCACGATGGATGGCACTTTTCTCATAAGGAGTTATAAGTGAATCATTCTTACCACGGTGACGGTCGACGCGAATGGCCAACTTTTTCTAGTAGCATTTGTCATTGTGGGAAGCAAGAACATGTTCTAGTTCGTGATGAACGAGAAACAAGCGGTAGTTGGCGATCAACCTTAACTTTCCTTAAGAAAAACATGCATACAGTACTGTTGTGCGGTCTTGGGTCGTTTTATTGTTTAGGGAGGTAAGTACGACAGGGACGCTAGCTAGCGGTAGCGAGGCCTACTAGAAGAAAGGGAGTTCTTTTTTACCTTGTGTAGAAAAGGAAGTCAGTGCCAAATTGGTTTGATAATGAAACCAAATTGTATAAGAAAAGGTAAATCTTTTGACCGGATAGGAAAGGGAAATTAGTGCCGGACTGATAGAGGTAAGTACGGGTGTTCCTTGCTAGTTTTTTTTATCAGAGAATAGAGTACGTGCACCACGTGTACATCCCAATCACGTTATATAAGCATACACATGTCTTAGTTTCTTGGGCTACACGCAGACATGCACCAGGTGCTCGACGTATTGGGTAGTAGTTTCCTTGTCGGCCGGCACATGACGTTTGTATCGTATTTATAAAAATATTAGTATACATATGATAATTATAAAAATAATCGTTTTGCCATTCAGTCACTAGACGGTGACGTCGTGGAGCACACACTGTCACCTGTCGCTTGGCCACTGTGCGGTAGGGATCTGCCACCCGGCCACCGTGCAGCCAAGGGCCTGCTACCCGGCTATTGAGCTCCAGGTAGCCTACCGTCCGGCTACCGGGCTTCAGGTGATTTGTACCGCAATTAATCCAGTAAAGCGCTTGGTCTAATGACCTATCGCCTAGCCACTGGGCAGCAGGCCTCGGCACCATGCACAGAGGCAGCCCTCAGCATGTGTCTTTACTTGCATTATTGTACATGGGAACGAATGGAATGGGCATTATATGTGTGTACGTATATATGTGTGTGTGTATGTACGTATGCATGCATGCATGTATGTATATATATCTATATATATGTGTGTGTATATCTGTATATGTATCATGTATATACATACATACGTACATGCGTATATATACACAAGTACATATACATTAATATGTATATATACATGTATATATGTATGTATGTACGTACGTATGTATCATGTATGTATGTATGTACATATGTATGTATCATGTTTATATGTATGTACATATATATATGTGTGTGTGTATATGTATATACTGTTTATTTCATCGTAAATTTTAATTTATAGTATTTCATTGTCGGTAAATATGGTGTTTCTAATACTATAATTTGATAACGATAAACATCAATTTATTTTTGGTATGATAACCGTAAATACTATATTTACTAAAGTTATGTAAATTACGAACAATACGGCGCACCTAGGCTTAAGTAGGGATGGCAATAGAGCTCTATTCCCTTTTCCCTAACAGGAAATTCCCCTATTAGGGGATAGGGATGGAGGACATTCTTTCCAATGGGGATACTTAAGAACTGGGTTAAATCATTCCCCTCCGGGGATACAGGGATGGGGATGTTCCCCCAGCCGGCCCCCATACCAGTTCTCCACAGGGATCTAGTAAAGATATAACGGGTGGGTATTAGTCATACATATAGCTCATATACCCTCTCACAAACCTTGATATGAACACTATGTGATGGTATTGTATTTTTATTTGTACTCGCTCCATCCAAGTTTATATGACATATTTTTGAATGGCATTGTCCATAAATATAAGGCATATTTCATGTTCTAACGCAAAATTAGTATGATATTCTCTTTATACCCCTAATAAATATGCAGATTTATTTACTATTCTATACATGCATGCATTAAATGTAGTGCTTAGAGATAATAATTAGGGGTAATCTAGCCATTTTCATTATCTTCTTGGTTTATATGCTAAGAGAAAATACGTCTTATAAACTTAGACGGAGGGGGTACTTTGCAACAAGTTTATACAATTTTTTTACTAATTTGATCATCGTATTATTGTTGATTATAATTAGTTTTTAACTAGTGTACTTACTTATTACTATGTAACGGGGACCCATTCCCCATCGGGGCTAGGGATAAGAGGAGCTCCTCGAGAATTTTTTTTAAATAATCTATTTTTTATTCTGAATTACAGTAACATACCTGCGTTTTTATTTTATATGAATAATCCTCTATCGCTCCACCATTGAGCGACTTAGGGTAGTCGCCCAATGGTTGTGCACCAAGTGTCCAAGTCACCCACTGGTTGAGCGACTAGTCCATTCAGCTACTAGCTAGTCGCTCAACTATTGGGTGACTAGGGGGTATAACACATGCACACACTGGTCGAGCGCCCTCTCGCCATTTCATGTTGGAGCAGAGCAGCAGAAGGTAGGAAGGGAAAGGGGAGAACAGAGGAAAGGAGAAGAGTGGGGAGAAAGAGAGGAGAGGGAGGGGAAGAGAGGAAAAGAGAAGAGGGGGAGAGAAAGAGAGGAGAGGGAGGGGAAGAGAGGAGGAGAGCTCCGTGCATCGGCGATGGTGAGTCCCCTACATTTCTTTGTAAATTTACTTTTGAAACCATGGTAGGTTAGCAACTAAAATAATTAGATGTGTAGTTGTGTCAGGTCTTCCTTGTACTTTTGAAACCAAGGTAGGTTAGCAACTAAAATTATTAGATATGTAGTTGTGTCTGGTACATCGCATATTGCTAATAGTTGTAAATAGTATAGTCATAGAACTAATGTCAATTTAGTTGTTAATAGTTGTACTTTCAAAACCATGATAGGTTAGCAACTAAAATCATTATATGTGCAGTTATGTCAGGTACGTCGCATATTGTTAATAGTTATAGATATTGTAGTAGTCGAACTAATGCCAATTTTGTTGTTAATAGTTGTAATGGCACTATGCCTATACCCTAACCCTAACCCTTAACCCTAACTCCTAAATCCTGAAACCCTAAACCCTAAAACCCTAATATGGAAATGCGGTTATGGCAATGTATGTTGAGAAATATGCGGTTTATGCAAGAACACAACTACATTTTCAGAATTTCTGGAGCTGCGCTATAAATAATTAAACCGATAATTGTGTCATAATTGTTAACTTCAAATTGATTTGTAGGTATGGCTCGTATCCTCGGTGGTTCTGACTGGCCTTACGGCCTGTTGGAGCAACGTGTTGACGAGCAGTGCCGCACCAACCATCATGCCCCCCATCTATATGCGGACACCCCGACGATCTTGAAGGCTAGACCCACGCTGGAGAGATAGGTTTGTCTGCAAACTATGGCACTTCTTTTTATCATATTTCTGCTATGTACTTACTTCTTCATGCTTTGCAAGTTGAGTGATGCCGACCTTCTACCTCTCGCGCAGATGGTCGAGGCCACTAACAAGGACGATGCTCTAGTTGAGGATGACGGGGAGGTCCAGGCTGACCCAGAGTGGTCACGATGGTTGCTGTTCAATAGGTTGCTACTGTAACATCCCAAAAATTCACTTTCTAAAAAAAGTAATTCCAATTAATTATTTAAATTTTTTGAGATTTTAATTGGATTTTATCTCTTATCTGTGCTACTTCCCTCTTATCTCTTGCTAACCCCAGTTACCACTTCAGATGGTGAACACAAGGAACAACGCATGCAACAGTCGTGGTGCTAATGCCCAACCAGAAAGCAATGTTCCAATTCCACCACCTCCTGCTCAAGCCCCTAACTTGGAACAAATGATGGCTATGCAACTACAAATTCTTCAAGCCCTTGCTCAGAACCAAGTCCACCAAGTTTAGCAGGCACCCATCCAAGCACCGCAATCCAAGCTAGGAGAGTTTATGAGGACTAGACCGCCTACCTTTGCCGGTTCAGTAAATCCATTAGAGGCTGATGATTGGCTCAAGAATGTGGAGAAGAAACTGATTTTGGCTCAGTGCAATGATCATGAGAAGGTGTTATACGCTGCCCATCAGCTAAAAGGAATCGCTACTAATTGGTGGGAAAACTATTGTTCTGCTCATCAAGATATGCAGACCATTACGTGGGCTGAATTCGTTGAAATTTTTCGTACTGCACATATTCCTATGAGAATAATGGAGATGAAGAAGAGGGAGTTTCACAAGCTGCAACAGGGAAACCTTAGTGTTTCTGAGTACCTAAATAGGTTCACTCAGCTATCCAGGTATGCACTAGAAAATGTTGCAACAGATGCAACAAAGATTTGGCGCTTCATGGAAGGACTCAACCCCAACCTCAAAGTGCAATTGGTGTCAAATGACTTCCCGACGTTCCAGCACATAGTTAACAAGGCCCTTGTTCAGGAAGATGCTCAATATCAATTGCAGGAATCTCGTCAGAGAAGGATGGCTTTTCAGACATAGTACAATGCAAGCAGTTCAAGACCCCGAATGAAAGCACCCCAGTTCAACAAAGCTCCAGTAGCAACAGATGCAATAAGAACTCTAGGATCTGTGACTCGTTCAGGGATGCAGAGTCCAACCTCAGAAAAGCGACACATCAGCAGCAGGGGTGCAATGTTTTCAATGTCATGAGATGGGGCATTATGCTAGCAATTGCCCACAGAAGCCTCAGGCTATCACTCCAATTCCTTTCAACATGGGAAATACACCAGCACAAGCTCCAGCTGTAGGACAAGGACGGGGAGTATCTCTGACTATAGGAAAAGCTCCAAGAACTCCGCAGTCACAAGGAAGGGGACGAGTTAACCACATCACCACAAAAGGTGCCCTAGAAGCAGTAATCATGCTTGGTAAGTTTCAACTTGGTTCAAAGAAAGAAGCAGCTTGAGAGAACAACAAGGAACCAAGAGCTACGTTTTCCTCTCATTTCTTTTTCTTAGTCCGTCCGAATCTCGGGGACAAGATTCTTTCTAAGGGGGTAGGTTTGTAACATCCCAAAAATTCGCTTTCTAAAAAAAGTAAATCCAAATAATTATTTAAAATTTTTGAGATTTTAATTGCATTATCTGTGAAGTGCTGGAAGAAATCTCAAAATTCCAATTTCCATTCTCCCGCTAAAACTTCGAATCTCCAAATTCAAATTCAAAATCAAATCTCCAAAATTCCGAATCACCAGAAAAATGTCTGTTTTATTTTTCTGGGCCCATTCTAATTTTTCTTGACCTTTTCTTTTCCTATTCTCCCTTTACTTTCTTTCTCTTTCCTCTCGGGTACTGTTCATGCTATAGTAGCGCGAACACTGTTCATCATCAAGCTTTGTCCGTGTGAAGCAAATGGAAATGAACGCAAAAACAGTTTATGTTCTTTCTACCATAACTTTCCACCCAAATGTCCGAATTCAAATCCGTCTAAAGAATTTCGATCCTAGCAGCACCGCGCATTCATCGCCGATGTCAATGCATCCGTTACGACCTTACGTTAGTGTTTTTGCTGCCATTAGTTTGGTCCATTTCTAAAAACTGAAACTGTCACCGAAATTACTTGTATTCCTGACGATTCGAATCATGAGAGACGCTACAAATTGGCACACCAACACCTCTTCCACCTCTTTTCATTCCCTCAAAATCTTAGCAACTTCGGAGCTCTGACGGCGAAGAATTTCTCATTTTCCCGAACGTCGGCCACCACTGTCGATTTGGGCATTCATCATTCCGGTGAAGTTTTTCAACTTTTGTTCGCGTCATCTCCTGTCTTAGCATCCGAACAACTCATCCACCATTTTTATTAAAATTTTCATGCAGTCAATCAGCGGTAATTGCGTTTTTGCGGAATTGGCTGTTCTTCATTTCCGCCGTCGGTTCGTCGTCCTCAGTGAGCGCTTTCTTGATTCATTGCACTGATAGCATCACCTCCATCCCCTCAATGTAATCCATAGCTTAGCTTGCTCAATAGTTGGCCGAGGAGCTCCGCCATCGTGCGCCACCACCATGTCGGCCGTCGTCACCGTCGCGGGCCATTCTCGGACACTCTCGAGCCAAACCAACTTTGGCATCGCGTTCACCATGTCTCTGGCATCCTCAAGCTCCCTCCAATTTCTCTGGAATGTCGCTGGTTTGCGGAGCCCCGTGTGGCCGTCGCCGCCGTGCGCCCAGACCGCTGCCACCACCGCCTCGCTCCGTCTCCGGCGTTGGCACCACCACCATTGAGTAGAGGACCTCTCCGGGGTTTCATTTTGGTAGTTTCCGCACCGCCACTCTCTTCCCTCGCCGACATCTCCGTCCACCATAGCCGCCACCTCCATGCTCTGCTTCTGTGTTCTTCAACAGAGAAGAGTTTCTTGTTAGCTCTTCATTCCTTTGTGTTGGTTCTGTGTCACAAGGAGCATTTGCTCACTTGGTTAGCCGAGACAAGCTAGTGCGGTCACCATGAGGTCGCGTGTTCAAATCCAAGGAATTGCAATTTTTATTCACTTTGTAGCTCTCGGTTGGCTCTCTTCTTTTATGTTGAGTCAATGGCAAGCGGGTCCCACACGTCATACTCACTAAACAAAATCCAGAAAAGAAAAGATGCCAAAGAATATTCCTTCGTTTTGCAATTTCCAGCAATTTTCGATCCGATCGATGTTCCAATCGCTCGTTCTCCGTCGTCCGAACTCCGAATTCAGTGATTCAAATTTATAAATTCATATAAAATCATAAACTTCCTTCCAGTATAAATTTTATATTTTTGTGATTTTATTTGTATTTATTTATTCATTTGTATTTGTCGTTTCGTGCGTAGAACCCGACGTCGCCGAAGAATTTTCTGAGCCGCAGCAAGAAGGTCCAGACAACGTGCAAGTAAGACAAGTCTCCTTTGATCAATTTTTTTCGTTTTATGCGTAGAACCCGACGTCGCCGAGGAATTTTCTGAGCTGTAGCAAGAAGGTCCAGACAACGTGCAAGAAGGCAAGTTTCCTTCGATCATCTTGTACCTGTGTTTACCTAAATTATTTTCTTATTTTAAGTTTAAATGCATTTGCTATGTTACATAAAATGACAATCTTTGTTTTAAGGATAATAGTTAAATTGATAATTGTTATGCCCTCATTTGACATTGACAACCATGTATCTTTGTCACCCTAGGTTTCTCTTGTCTCAATATTGAGATTGTTAATTTTAGAACGGTAGTAACTGCTTAGACAAGCTAGTCAGTAAGTATAACCCTTCGGGTGTAAAATTGATATGTATGATTTAATCTTTTTATTTAAATAATTTAGTGGCAATAAGTATTGCTGTTGTTTTTAAACTAAAATAAAATGGTGAAAATTATTTTAGACTTGGGCGGATGGTAAGATTGGATTGGTGCGGATTTAGCACGAGAACTTGTATTGTGAATGTCCCGCCCTAGTCAATTAAGGACCGACGCTTGTGATTATCCAAACTAAGCACTACCGTACAACCACAAGTCTATATGAGTACGACCTAACTGATTAACTTGCAAAGGTTTAGTTCAGATATCACCAGTGGTAAGTGAGTGCCAGGGTGTACTGGTTTACGCACAGTGAGGCACAGGGATTTACTGTACTCACACGACGCAAGAGGGGGCTTCTGACTGTGGTGGATTTAACCCTTCAGCGGTGAAACCTCAGTGGGTGGTGTCTAGCTAGATCGGAGTAAGGTAAAGGCTTTGTGACCAATTATTTGGGTCTCATGCCTAAGGAAGCATGTTGGCTATTAAGATGACTTATCTCTTATGGGTAAAGCTATACAACCTCTGCAGAGTGTAAAAACTATTCGAATAGCTGTGCCCACGGTCAAAGGCAGGCAAGGTGCGCTTTTACATGGTAAATTTTTGGTTTTGGTTTTAAAGTAAAAGTTTTGGGAACTCGAGAGTGAATAGAACTCTCAGAAGTGTGTCCTGGCGGATGGAGCCAATGTGGGTGGATGGAACCCGTAGTCTTGAACCTTGGCAGTTAGAGCCAGTCAACTAGTGTAGGTAGATGGAACCTTCACTAGAAATTTGTTGATAGTTTCTGTTAAAGAAATAACTTTATTAAATTCACGCCTTCAAAAATATTTAATGGTATTTGAAATAAAACATTGCTTTGTGCAAAAGAACCATATTATCCTTCCTTTTGTTAAGCCCTGCATCTACTGCATTTTTTCCAAGACTTGCGGAGTACTTTATGTACTCACATGCTGCACTCAAAACAAATCTCAGAGGATTATGAAGCTCAAGGAGGATATTACGATTACTTCGCGTGTGGATAAGACGAAGGCTTTCTGGAGTTCTAGGTTGCGCTTCCCTAGTCAATTGCCTGTGGCGTATTGATGGGTTTTCATCAGAATTTTTTTTGCTTCCACTGTGTTTTGTGAGTTTGAGAGGTCTTGAAACTTCAGTTGTAATAAAGAGGCCATATGGTCTGTACTCTCTATTATTGTAATAAAGCGTTGTTGGTTATGTAATCATCACTGTTTGACTGTGTGCACTAGCTTTGATCCGGGACTAGTGCGAATAATACAGAGGGTTGGATTCGAAATCGGGGTCCCGATACCATCGACGGCTCAGTGAACCAGTGGCGGCCTGAGATGCACACCTTCCACCTCTCATTCAGGGATATGGCCCCTACTTTGCAGGACGTCACGGTGCTGCTCGACCTGCCTATCACGAGAGCCACTGCCTCCCCACCGGATACGCCTGCTGACTGGCGCGATGACCTGCTGGGCATGTTTGAGGGTGTTCTTCTGGCCAAGGCTGCATTAGTGTACTACGGCTTCCTGGTGTGACAGAGGACTCAGTTCTGGGTATGTATGCTATCTGCTTTCCCTATTTAGCGATGCACTATCCTTACCATATGATAGGGTCACTAATTTTTCATTTGTGCACAGGTCGAGCGGATGGACCCAGAGGCCAGCCAATACCAGATGTTGCAGCACCTCTAGGCGTACTTGCTGTAGATGTTTGGCTGGGGATCATCCGTACTTGCTGTAATGTACCATGGCATGTGCGAGGTGTGCTGTAGGCCAAGGCCGACCTCTATCCTCATAGGTTGTCCCCTTGTACTGCAACTGTGGTCGTTTGAGTGCTTTTCTCTTGAACGGCCTATGTTGCTCGATACCAGTCTGTACCGCGTGGACATGTACTATGGGGCATGATGAACCGGTTTAGCATATGGTCCCTTTAGTGCCGTAGATGGGTACGTACTCTCTGGATCTTTACTATACTCATATTATGGGTCATCCTTTGTAACCACTATTTTGGCTCACAGGAACAATATGCACACGTGCAGGTCACATGTGTGTATGAGCACTTCGTCGTATAGCTCGAACACAAGTTACCACAATTACAATTTTGATGCTTTCATTGCCTTGTAGATGGACATTGCCGCTGAGATTATGAGGGACACCGGGTTGATTCTTGGTAGGGTCACCCATGGTTTGGAGGTGACGCGCGACGAGATCCTGCAGGCTATCCATCAGATCTACAGTGGAACGAGGCGTGTTGTGACCCTGACATCATGTAGGACGCTCCTAAAGGTGGCCACATCGACACGTATGCCGAGGCCGGCATATCCAGCAGCTCAGCCAGGAGGCTCTGGAGGGCCACGTGCACGTGTCATGACAATGCTTGACTAGCTTGGAGGGTCAGGGTGGGCACGTGGCTATCCCCCACCTTGGTCGTTGTTCCTGGACCCTACCCGCCGCCGCGTCGAGCGATATCGTTATTCCACGACCTGTTCGGGCAAGCGAGTACGGTGGGTATGACACTTGGCGTGCACCATGGCACGTGTCGAAAGTATGTTTCACCTTTTTGAGGTTTGTTCGCGTCGATATATTGCACAAATAAACAATATTTGTTCTATAGGTTTCGTGTCCCAGCAGGGAGTTGAGCTATCCCCGCACGAGGACCCCCGGAGGATGTGGATAACTTCTTCGTGGACAACCTAGGGGAAGTCAGGGGAGGACCTTAGCCCACATCCATCCACGTTCTTTCTAGGTCGTAACTCAGTGGTGTCCCGGTAGCTATGCAGGCACAGGTGGAGTTGACCCTCGAGGCCTTAGGAGCACGGGTCAACAAGGCTCCTGAACACTTCACCCTGTCGGGCACCGACACCCCGTGTTGAGGAAGGACAAGCAGGCCGCACAGGTGGGCATCGACTAAGGGTGGGACGTGACGATGACAGAGGTGTTGCAGGTGGTGTAGCGGGCAGCGGGTAGGGGGTCTTCATTGTGCTTTGTGCATTTGTATTCCTTGTGTACGTATTTTACTTTGTAGGTACTATGCCATGGTTGTGTATGAATTCCTTTGTACATTGCAATATCACTTACCTTTCTAATTACGAATCATTGCTACCTCAATCAACCTCACAAAATTCTTCATAAATTTATTGCATTACAATAGCATACGACGATCACAAAATGTTATTGCGAGTCTAACGGATTTCGTACTCTTGAGAATCTACGAAAATTACAAACGAACCAACCTAACTTGTCTGCCCTTTTATTTAAAAAAACGTACAAACAAGATTCGCTAAATGTATTACCTATAAAAATTATCATTTATTCCCCCACAATTATTTCCTTCGTATTAATAAAATATTATTATTATTATTTTAAATCTCCCAACCAGTACGCGACTTGTCGATGTGTCGTTTCACCGCGAGCGACTAGAACTAGTCACTCAATACTTGGCTACTAGCACTAGCCGCTCAACTAGTGGCGACTTGGACATTTAGCGCGTAACCGTTGGGCGGCTATTCTATGTCGCTCAACGGTAGAGTGACAGAGGATTATTAGTGTAAAATAAAAAAATACGGATACATTATTAAAGTTCAAAATAAAAAAAATAAATTATTTTAAAAATTCAACTCCTCGACTTGTTTTGTCGAGGACTGGGGGACGGGGAATGATCGAGGGTGAGGACGTTCTAGGGGTCCGGTGAAAAATAGCCCCATTGCCATTCCCAGGCCTAAGCGCTACCGTCTACTGCACTAGCCATCCGGCAGCACCTCAGCAAGCCAGCAGACCAGCAGCAGTGCAACACCGTGCCGGGGCGTGCCAGCAGCAATATTTTCTTTTGGAGAGTATAAAACAAAAACATACTCCACACATACCACACTTACACCACCTACGCCCACACGGCCACTGCAGCAGTACTTAACCTAGTTACTCACAGAACACACTCACGTATCCCTCATAATCCATTGAAACACACATATGTGTTCAGAACAAACCACCAGTTAGCAATGAAAGATAGACGGGGGAATTACATTGCACGATCTGATTGATTCCGTTGTTGTTATTTACCCAATTTTCCAATGCACACACATGTACAGTACCCCCAAAGGCGAAAGAGCAAAGAAGCCCTATAGATCTCAGAACCAAGCACCATAATACATCAATAATCATTACTCAATATATGACTCATACATAATTAGATCAACTCAAACACAATTTGGAGATTTGTAGAGGTCATGTACGTGATTGTGCTGAGTGACGGACCCAGAAATTTTTAGGATGGGTATTCAAAGTTACACAAATATTATTTAATAGAAAACATAAAGGTCCATAATAGCGAAAATTAAAGTACAATTATTCATACTAAAGACAGCATCTCCAATAATGTAAAAATTACAAAATAATTAAAAATTAACACGATGATGCTTTATGCCTTGGAAGCGATATATAATGTCATCATTCAAGTATTGGCAACCCATTCTATTTCTTAGCTTATTTTTCATATCATTAATCAAAGAAAACACACTCTCAACACCAGTAGTTGCTACGGGAAGAATTAGCACCAATTTGAGAAACTTGTAAGCAATTGTATAATTGAGATTCTTATTTATTTGAACAAACATAATAGAAAGCTCAGAAAGGTTGATCACTTTTCTTTTTATTTCAGTGCCTTGCTTTTTATTTCATGTGTGCTTCTGGTAACAGATCCATGTGCAGTTACCCTAATTGACAGAAAATATAGGTCACTCAACATAAGATTCTAAGCAACAGGTATTCAATTGTAGCCTGTTTCACACAGGGAGCCAAACGTTTAGAACTTCTACATGAACATGACCTCACTGAATTGCCATGTAGACAAGCACACAAAGGGAAGTAACTTCAGCAATGAGTGAAGAATAGAACTAAGAGCCCAAGTTTGCCAGTTTTGCACAACACAACATAATCATACCTAGTGATTATCGTTTGAATAAAAGGGCATAAGAAGATCCACAAATCAGACTTCAACCTGTTTGAATTTCGCAAAGATCACTACTACAGAAAACCACATTACAGACGGTTCAGAAACGTCATCACAGACGGTTTTCTGAACCGTCTGAATTTATGGGTCAGTGATAATCCAAGGTTATCACAGCGGTTTTAAAACCGTCAGTGATTATCACATATCACGAGCGGTTTTAAGTAAAAACCGCTCGTGATATCGATATCGCTGACGGTTTTTAATTAAAAACCGTCGTGATACATATCCTGACGGTTTTTACTTGAAAACCGTCTGTGATATTCCTTCCTCCAAAATCGAAATCTATTTCTGTTTATTGGCTAGCCTCAGGAAATACTAGCCATGCCCTCTGAAACAAGCAGATAATCACAGACATAAAACATACAATTCACACATCTCATTTCATTTCAGATACATTTCACATCTCAATTCATTTCACAGACATAAAACATCCAACTGACAATGCACTTCATTTGATCACAAACATAAAGCATCCATTTCGCAAATCAATTAATTGAATTGAAATAAAATATCCATTAACAAATACACAATTACAAAAGATCTACACTGCATTTGCACTTAAAAAAGGTTCGTTGATTATGTATCTATGGTGCGGAGTGGAACCGGCCTTCTAGCTTTATGACTTGAGTCAGCAAAACGTACGCCAACTCTGCTCGAATCCGTCCAAGATCAGGCTGTTTCAATGAAGTTGATGAGATGTACGCAGCCTGTCGATAGGAATATCAATATGCGTATATATGTAACGTGATAAGTATGAAGTAATTATGGGAGGATTGACAAACCTTGAATTGGTGATCCTCGAGGAATCGAGAGTAGTTCCATATGTTGGCAAACGTAGTATCCACATGTGTTGCCCATTCTTTTTGGTGGCACCGCAAAAATGGAATGTGTTAGTTCAAGAGGTCATTGCATAGGATTAATTAATGTGAAATACGAATACCTTAAAATCTCGAGCATGTGTCGTGAGCCTTTGGCCCCGCGCTTGAGACACCTCCCATTTCAATGTACATCGCGAACGCCCTCGTGATTCGAAAAAGTTAACCTTAGTCATTCGGAAGGAAAGAAAGAGTACAATATAGGTATGTATGGAGAATATGTACTTACCTATCGATTACTTGGTGACAAATTGTGAAGCCCATTTTATTCCTACTTAGGAATCAAGGTAATATACCTTGTTCCATTTTGGTACAATTACTATTAAAATCCAATGAAAGTTCTGATGGAAGGGCATAAGTACATATTCCTTATTGAGGCAACCCATTAGTCCTGCTACAATGTACCTCTCGACAAGGGCTGTATCCTGGTCGATGGTATCCTTGGCGACCAAGTGTGGGCCCAAGAAACCAGCCGATGAGTTGGATAATCTAGCTTTAGTCAGCATGTATCTATATATATACACACGAAAGCAACAAATTAGATATGACATTTATCGGTATGACATGAACGGAGACTGTGATTGTACACACTTACAGTGTCCAGCATTGAATGATTGAGACGTCGAGAGCGTTGGCGTGAACAGATCGAATAAATCCTCAAAGCGACCACGAACATACACTCTTGAAGACGTGGTGTAAATCATCCGACGTGAATTTAACAGTGATACTTGAGGTCCGTTCTCCTCTAGCTTATTGGACCGCTGCATATACCACGTGTGCAATTGTATGCAACTATATGCTAGGTGTTGGAGGGCCTTTTGCTCGAGCAACGGCTCGCCAAGCACGCAATTTGCGGGCCAAAGGTAGGTGCGGTATATCATCATTGGTCTTCTTTGCTTTGCCCTTGCCGCCTTGCTTGCCTCGGCTATAGTTCGACTTCACGGCGATTGACTTTGAAGGTAGCGGTGCAAGTTGCTCTGGCGAGAATAGCACCGTGGAGATAGCACCGTGCGATTACGGTGGTGGAACCGATTGGTCTTGTAATGGAGATGGCATCGTGCGATTCGGTGGTGGAACCGATTGGTCTTGTAATGGAGATGGCACCGGTGCAGTTACCGGTGGTGGGACCGACTAGTCTTGTAATGGAGATAGCACCAGTGCATGTTGCTCTGGTCCTGCCACCGGTGAAGAAGCCTCCAGGGAGATGTCGCTTTTGGGCCACTGGATGAATGTTCCAATGACCTGTCCTAGAGTCACGATCTCATCGTTGGGGGGCTTCAGTAGCGGGACCACCTCAAAATTGACATGCCCACCATCCACATTAACTTTTGCAAAGCCTAGCGCTAAAGCTTGACCGTGCACCATGGCCCCGATACCAGACGAATATGCCTGGCCCCAAGCAGCGTACAAGGGAATGGAGCCATATCTCACTTGGAGCCTGCACTTCGTAGGCTCCTATATAACGATACAAAATTAGTTACTCAAATAGGCCTATCAATGGAGCAAGCATTCGAGAGATAATAATTATTACCAGGATGTCGTCCACAGGAAATTTGGCCTGGGTTTGCGTCGGATTGGACGCGCAGCTACTCGGATGGTTATGCGGGCTAGCTAGCACAGGAGCGGCAGTAGCGGCCTGCTGACTTTCTGTTTGTTTCCGCACCTCATCTCTGATTATATCAGCCAGCTCACCTATTAGCTCCTCTCTAAGAGATGCCTTGATCTCTTCTTGTAGCTGTTCATCACGCTCGGCTTTGTTTCTCTTCCTACGCCGATACATTCCGGAGTCATCTTGGAAACCATGTTTCCCAGGAACGTAAAGCCCAAGGCCTCTCGTACGACCCGGGTGCTCCTTGTTTTCCAGGGCCACGGAGAGCATATCATTCTCCCTTGTTCCTGGAATGATCCTAGGGTAGATTCAAAACTCAGCTCTTCCCCGCAAGAGCACGACATGTCATTTCAATTAAATGCGAAGTTGTGGAGTAATTACAAGCTACGTAGTTCGATCGATATCTTACGGTATTTGGGACACTTGCTGGTGCGAAGGGTTGCGAAGGAGACTTCCCGATGTCGTTGTAGATGACCTTGCTCTAATCCAATTTCGAGCGCTTATCCGGGATATTGGAAAATGGCGGGCAATGTCTGTGCATTTGCGAGTCATCCTCCTTCCTCCATCATGGATTTTACCCGCATACCCAGCTAATGCCAAGTTTGTGGGGTGTGTGTTTTTTTCTGGAGGGCCTTGTGCGCCATACATGTACTTTTGAAATCCTCGGACGTCTTCATCGCCTTAAACTCTTCCCATTGTGGTTCCAAAAATGGGTATTTATGAAAAGGCATTTCGTCCGTCTCCACGTATTTCTTGACAAGTGTGCTCTTGAAGTTCTTCCATGCTTTGCACGCCGCTAGGTAGGTTTGTCGTTGCACAGCGTATTGGTGTTCTTCTGGGATCTCGAACGATGCCAAAATTTCGGTCCACAGCTCCCGTTTTCGAGTGTCAGGCACGTTCTTCCACGAATTGTATGTGATCTCAATTCGTTCTCGTGCAACTATTTCGATCATGCTTCGGAATGCGTTTACTGCTTTGTGAGGAAGGAGAGGGACCCAGATGCATCCACCGCTGTGATGGTCAATCGGCCCTCAGGCTTCTTCGATAGCCCTCTTCCTTGGCGTCTTGATGTTGGAGCGGACGCCTCCGGCGACGGTGTTGAAGAATGTGCGGATGACATGTTGCTCAATTTGTGGGTCTATTAGGATAAGATGAGGAAGCAAGAAAAGTGAAACATGATGCTCAATGTTAGGAAGAGAGGAGAGGAGTAGAGGGAAGGGGGAGAAGGGTGGGGGTGATGTGGACAGAGAGAGGGGTTATGTGCCTATACTATATACTATATACTAACACTCACAACAAGCAATGTAATATGTACCAATGTAAACTAAGCTACTGCAGTAAACAATGTACCAATGTAGTATGTATCAAATAGCAAATTAAACTAAGCTACTGCAGTAAACAATGTACCAATGTAATATGTACCAAATAGCAAACTAAGCATGCAGTAAACAATGTACCAATGTAATATGTACCAAATAGCAAACTAATTAAGCTACTGCAGTAAACAATGTACCAATGTAATATGTACCAAATAGCAAACCAATTAAGCTACTGCAGTAAACAATGTACCAATGTAATATATACCAAATAGCAAACTAATTAAGCTACTGCAGTAAACAATGTACCAATGTAATATGTATCAAATAGCAAACTAATTAAGCTACTGCAGTAAACAATGCTCACAATGGTCAAAACCCTAGTCCATCACAGAAACTACTCACAATACTCAAAACCCTAGTCCATCACAGAAAGTGCTCACAATGCAGACGGTAATCGAGGGGAGGTGGCCGGCGACGGGCTCGACGAGGGGCTTGGGGGAGGCGGACGGCGACGGGCTCGACGAGGGGCTCGGGGGAGGCGGACAGCGACGGGCTCGACGAGGGGCTTGGGGAGGCGGACGGCGACGAACTCGGGGAGGCGGCGGCGACGGGCTCGACGGAGGCGGCGGCGACGGCTCGGGGGCGGCGGCGACGACGGGCTCGGGAGGCGGCCGACGAGGGCTTGGGAGGCGGAGGCGATGACGGGCTCGGGATTTAATTAGATCTAGATCGAATAACTGCAGCACACACGGAAAACCCTAGCCGAGGGTACATATAGGAGGTTATCACAAGCGGTTCTAAACTTAGAACTGTCGTGATGAATATCACTGACGGTTCTAAGTTGAACCGTCTGTGATAAGCCTTTGCGATCAGTAGTTATTAAGACAACACCAATAACCACAGCTGCATTCATATCAACCACCAAACAGTGCATTCATATACAACACCAACCACCTGCATTCACACGTGTATTTCTTGATACATTTTGTCATTCTCAAATACATCACACTGCAGCATTGTTCTATACATAAATGCATGCCAATTCACATGTACATCACACATATACATCACATATACATAAATGCCAATTCACATATACATTCACATATATGTCGCACATTCTCATTGTACTTGCTTATTTCCTTTAAAAATTAGCCCTTCATTATGATCAATGCGTACGTAACTAGTTTCGTCACGTTGTTCGTCGTCGACCCTTATGCCATTTCCAAAAGGAGGTAACTCGTCAAATTGATTGTATTCCTCCTCGTCTACTACATTCTCCACTCCGACAATTCTCCTTTTTCCATGAAGAACTACATGGTGTTTCTTATTTGCCGGGTCGGTTACATAGAAAACTTGAACAACTTGATTGGCGAGTACGAATGGTTCGTCTTTGTACCCGACACGTTGGAGGTCCACGGTCGTGACACCGTACTTGTCAACCTTCACCTGTGGGAGATGCACCCAACGGCAGTGAAATAAGGGGATCTTTAAAACCACATAGTCGAGCTCCCAAATCTCTTCTATGAAGCCATAGTACGAGTTTCTCGACCCATCGGTCTTGAACGCATCTATGCGGACACCGCTGTTCTGGTTAGTGCTCTTTACATCCTGAGACTGTGTATAAAATGTGTACCCATTTATGTCATATCCTTGCCATGTCACAACTGTAAATGTCGGCCCTTTTGCCAACCATGTCAGCGTCTCACTTGGTGAGCTCCTAGCGATTTGCTCCTTCAACCATTGGTTGAACCGACGGTTGTGTTGCCTCATGATCCAAACTTCCGGCCATTTCAGATTCTGTTGCCGAAGCACATCCTTGTGCTGGTCAACATAAGGCGCCACTTCAGTCATGTGTTGCAAGACCGTGAAATAGGCTTGAGTATACGTGTCCATATCTGGAGTGATTGCTTTCCTTCCGATAGTTTCGATACCCTTCAGCCTCCCCTCATGATGACATTGAGGCACACCTATCGGTTGAATCTGCTGAGCCATATAATTGACACAAAACTCAATGACCTCTTCGCTTGCATAACCTTCGACGATGCTGCCCTCCGGCCGAGATCGATTCCGTACGTAGGACATGAGAATTCCCATGAACCTCTCAAATGGGTACATGCTACGTAGGAATACGGGACAGCACATTTCGGATTCTGTTACCGAAGCACATCCTTGTGCTGGTCCACATAAGGCGCCACTTCAGTCATGTGTTGCAACACCGTGAAATGGGCTTGAGTATACGTGTCCATATCCGGAGTGATTGCTTTCCTTCCGATAGTTCGAGACCCTTGATCTCCCTCATGGCGAGATTGAGGACACCTATCGGTTGAATCTGAGCCATATAATCGACACAAAACTCAATGACCTCTTCGCTTACTAACCTTCGACGATGCTACCCTCCGACCGAGAACGATTCCGTACGTAGGACTTGAGAATTCCCATGAACCTCTCAAATGGGTACATGCTACGTGAGGAATACGGGCCCGCACATTTTATCTCCCACATAACGTGAACAATGAGATGGACCATGATATCAAAAACGAAGGAGGAAATACATTTCACAGTGACATAGAGTCATCACCACCTCGTCCTGCATAGCATCTAGTCCTTCGGGATCGATGACCTTATGAGCAATTGTGTTAAAAGAAATAACATAGCCTCAAGATTTTCTCTCGGACTTTGATCGGTAAAATATTTCTAATTGCAATAGGGAGCATCTGTGTCACCAGCACATGACAATCATGAGACTTCATGCCATTTAACTTCAAATCTTGCATCGAAACAAGTTTCTTCACGTTGCCGGAATAACCAGACGGAACTTTGACACCACGCAAGCATCGCGCGATTCTGTTTTCTCAGCCTTGGACAGAGTGTAACACGCAGGGGGAAGGTACGTTCGTCCATTATCAGTGCATGTCGGTGCTAACTCAGGCCTGATGTCCATGTCAGCCAAGTCAAGCCGTGCGTTGACGCCGTCCTTTGTTTTATCACGAATGTTCAGTAAGAGACCAATCAAGCTATCGCATACATCCTTTTCTACATGCATGATGTCGATGCAGTGTCGAACATCTAGGTACTCCCAATAAGGTAAGTCCCAAAATATTGATCTCTTCTTCCAGGTGTTCTTCTCATGAGCCCTCAATTTACGTCCCTTTCCGAGGACAACATCTAAATCCTTAACCATATCATAAACCTTGTGTCCCCTTAAATGCCTTATAGCTGAACCGTCTTCCTTCTCTCCGTCAAATTGTTTCTTCATCTTGCGGTATGGGTGAGCCCTCCGAAGGAACCGCCGGTGACGCATGTAGACCATTTTGCGTGAGTGTCTCAGCCACACACTCTCGGTATCATCTGAACAGTGGGTACAAGCTTTGGCACCTTTTGTACTATGGCCCGATAGGTTACCAAGGGCAGGATAATCATTTATGGTGCAGAACAATAAGGAGCGCAGAGTGAAGTTCTCTTGTTTGTATGCATCCCATACCTGTACCCCTTCGCCCCTTCGTTCCATAGTACTTTTAGATCTTCCACCAACGGTGCTAGGAAAACATCAATATCATTCCCAGGTTGTTTTGGCCCTTGGATAAGTATCGACAACAAAATATACTTTTGCTTCATACACAACCAAGGAGGAAGGTTATAGATGCAGAGTCACGGGCCATGTGCTATGTCGGCTGCTCATGCTACTGAAAGGATTCATTCAATCTGTACTCAGTCCAAACCTTATATTCCTTGGTTCTGCACCGAAGTCTGCAAAACTCCTATCGATGTTTCTCCACTGCGCGGAATCAGCAAGGTGTCTTAGCATTCCATCCTTCTTGCGCTCCTCCGAGTGCCAACGCAGCAGTTTTGCCTCCTTTGGATTTGCAAAAAACCTTTTCAAACGGGGAATTATAGGAAAATACCATGCCACCTTAGCAGGAGGTCCTTTCTTCGCCTCTGTTCCCTCCCCATCATCTGATTGATTGTTACGTTTGTATCGGGATGCGTTGCACACCGGACATACATGCATGTTTGCATACTCTTTACGGTAGAGGATACAATTGTTTGGACAAGCATGTATTCTTTCTACTTCCATTCCCAACGGACAAAGAACCTTCTTGGCTTTATACGTGGTTTTAGGCAACTCATTTCCCTCCGGAAGCATGTCCGCTAAAAGACCTAGCAGCGCCGTGAAGCTCTTGTCGGAACAACCGTTGCTTGCCTTCAATTTCAACAGTTCAAGCACGGCCGACAACCTCGTGTACTTGCAGCACGTGAACAAAGGTTTCTCCGAGTCCTCCATCAAGCCCCGGAATTTAACATACTCTCTCTCATCATAGTTCTCTTCTACATCGTGAAGCATCTGATCCAGATTATCATCCTGCAACCTATCCGAATCCGAACCACAATCGATATCATCCGGCGGCATGTCATTCACTTCACCGGCGATGTCATCCGGCGGCATTTGATCATTGACTTCGCCATGACTGGTCCAACACGTATAACCCTTTTTGAAACCCCTCCGAATCAAGTGCGCTTCAATTTGCCCTCGGTTCTTAAACATCTTTAAATTCTCGCAGTCAGTGCATGGGCAGTACATATATTCCACCCCCTTATTCAACATATCCTCCTCGGCGGCTCTTGTAAAAGCAGACATGCCATTAATGTACTCTTCGCTCACACGGCTCGTGGCATACATCCAGTTTCGATCCTACGTTACATACATATATAACAACTTAGTATTAAAAATTAAATTAACTAATTATTACTACATATATACCGGCCACATGTATTATATTGAGGCTTAATTTGCTACCTCAATTCATATTATAAACACAAGAGCTATTATATAACCAACAATTTTGCAAACCATCTTCAATTAATAACACTCACCAATTACTTAGATCTAAATTGTAATGCATGCAAAGAAAAAATAAAATTCATTACTAACCATATCTAGAGCAACCAGGAAAGTATACATCTTCAAAGCTCAATATCTACCTCCTCCCACCAAATTAACTGGCCTGAAATCGCCAAGCTTGCCTCCTGAGCGAAAGAGTAAAGCACCAGCTAGATCTGGATCGAAATGAAGACAGATGCGGTTTGAGCAGCGCAATAAATGCCCACTGCCATTATCACAGACGGGTTTTAATAAAAAACCGTCTGTGAATTATCACATACGGTTTTTTGTTCAAAACCGTCTGTGATAACCAGCTTATCACAGACGGTTTTGTATTAAAAACCGTCTGTGATAATCTGGGATTATCATAGACGGTTTTTAATACAGACCGTCTGTGATACTAAATTATCACAGACGGTTCATTGTTAAGAACCGTCTATGATACTCGTTTTCCCCGACGCCGCCAACACAGACAGTGTCCAAATTAAAACCATCTGTGTTAGTGTTCTTCACAGACGGTTTGACAAAACCGTCTGTGATTGGCCGTCTACTATTAGGCTTTCTGTAGTAGTGGATGAGATACAACTCCATCCCAAGTCAGGCTCCTTGAGGATACATTGACAGCAAACATGGTATAGTAATAGCAACATTGAGAAACACAATAGTCCTAGAACTATTCTCCTCTTTAGTTCCACAAGTTAAGAAGACCCCTGAGTCCAAGAACAATTGAAGTACAAAGGAACAAGTTGCAGAGGTCTTATCTCACAAAGGTAATTCGTGCTAATTAACTCACACAATAGATAATGATAAAACCTAAGCAGCACTCCCATTTCTTAATTCTTATTAAGTCAATTGCTACTCCTAGGTTTCAGAAAGGTTTATGATGTGATAAGGAACTGATGCAGACTACTCCTAGGTTGCTAGCCTCAACGAACACTACAAACACTATATCCTGAAATCACTCATGAGTCAAGGAACACATACCAATAGTGAATAAACTGGCAGTGGTGGGCTCACGTAAATGGTCATCGTAATCAAAGCTAAGAGGAATTATAAGAACATGGCCATCCACTCATCAAAGAATTGCTAGTTCTGGAAGACCGAGATGGAGCTAACCACCTAGATCCTGAGCTCCTTCTACAGCTCGATGCGTGGCACCCCTAAGGAACCTTGCGCCTTGAGGCAGAGTTTGAGCATGAACCTGCGCGGCTGCGCTGGTGAGTGACAACGACGAGATGACTTGCAACTTGCGAGACGACCTCCTGCGTCACCAGACAGAGAGAGCCAAGGAGAGGAGACCTGAGTGAGAGGAGAGACTGAGTGAGACCTAGAGTTTCTATCATGTGTCATATGAATCACAACAGTGAGCAGTGGGTCTAGGCCAATGTCTAGGAGAAGAGACCTGAGTGAGAGGAGAGACTGAGTGAGACCTAGAGTTTCTATCATGTGTCATATGAATCACAACAGTGAGCAGTGGGTCTAGGCCAATGTTTGGCGCTAATTTGGGCCTAGAAGAGGGAAATGGCCCAAAAGGATCCAGTGCCAATTTAGGTTGACTAGGTATGAATAGGATGAATTTGTTCCATCTCTTGGTATACATCGATCCCGTATTAAAGACCGGGAACGCCGCAGACCAGCGGCCACGTCGCCGCCCGCGTTCCCGGCGGCGTGGCGGGAATCCAGCGTCTGGCGGGCGGCGGTTTCCTTGAGGTTTTCGGAAATTACGTAAAGGTCCTTTTTCTCGCGAAAGGTCTGGATTTTCAAAAAACCTGCGCATTTATTTTCATTGATAGCAACCCGCAGATTTCAAAAATTACGTCTGAGCCCTCGGTTCTTTCAAAACAAGCATTTTTCGTTGATAGCAACCCTGAGCTTGAAAATTACGTCACAGCCCTCGGTTCTTTCAAAACAAGTCCTTTTTCTCGCGAAAAGGTCCCTGAATTTTTCAAAAAAGTCCCTGCGCAGTTTCAAAAATTACGTACAAGCCCTTGGTTCTTTCAAAACAACCCCTGATTTTTTCAAAACAGCCCCTGATTTTTACGAAAACAACCCTCTGATCTCCTTTTATTGCGAAAACCCCCCGCTTGTTTTTGAAAAGCCCCTACACTTTTCTTTAGCTACGAATTTTTACGAACAGGCCCTTATTTCTTCCGAAAAGACTCTCGATCTTTTTTGTAAAGAAGCCCCTCCACTCTTCCTTTATTGCGAAAAGGCCCTTGATTTTTGCCAAAAACCCCTCGTTTTCTTTTACTGCAATTTTAGCCTTCTTTTGTTGCGAAAAGGACCTTGATTTTTCCCAAAAACCCATACGCTTTCTTTTCTGCGAATTTTCGCCTCTTTTACTTCGATCCACACGGTGGCTGGCGTGGCGTGGCGCCACGCCTACGTGGCTAGTATATATTATACCTTATATATAGTGGATATTTGGTCAAAAATTTTGGATATTCAACTGAATACCTATGAATCATGTGGGTGTACCAGTGCTTGTGCCACCAAGAGCTGGCCGTAAGGATGTTGCTAGTGTTGTGCATGAGACAAGGCGCGATGGCCGCAAAGTGAAAGACAGGGGGTGTCGGGAGAGGTAGGGTTAGATGGTGTGCGTGCGAGAACTGGTTCGGCTTCAGTATTTCAGTTCAGTTTTGATCACTGTTCGGTATGGTATAAAAGTGAAAACCAAGCCTACATGTTTTTGTGAGGCTATGTGAGGCTAACAAGGTTGGCCGATGATTTGCTCTAGTATAAGTGTAGTGTACTACTTAGCTGTGGAGGAGGTCATTCCACCTTCATCATATTCATGTGGATCAGTTGGGTTAAACGATGACGACAACATATTAACCATGTTGATTGCTCTACTGTGCTGTTGCGCACAATTTGCACTACTTAATTAAACACAATAGTCTAGCACTACTGGACTTCTGATGTTTAGTGACGGCCATAAACCGTCAAGAATCATCTAAAGTATGCTATTACAAACCCATCAAGGTTATTAAAATTACTGACGGATTGTTATGGGCAATTGGGCATAATAGGGATAAAGAAGTTTATAGATGGCAATAGGTTGAAGAAGAGAAAAGATTGAAGAGGATCGCACACTACTACAGAAAAGGTCATCACAGGCGGTTCGAACGTCATAGAGCGGTTTTGTGAACCGCTCTGTATTTATGGGTCGTGATAATCGAAGGTCATCACGAGCGGTTTTGGACCGTCTGTGATTATCGACTATCACGAGCGGTTTTCGAGTAAAACCCGCGTCGTGATAGATGATAATCGCGACGATTTTGAGTTAAAACCGCTCAGCGATACTTTATTATCGCTGAGCGGTTTTAGTAAAAACCGTGCGTGATAGCTGATCATCACGAGCGGTTTTTAGTTAAAAACCGTCTATGATATTGATCATCACGAGCGGTTTTAACTAAAACCGCCTCGTGATGATCCTTCAACCCTAAATATATTTACGCTTATTGGCTAACCTCGGAAATGCTAGCCATGCCCTCGAAACAAGCGGATAATCACGGACATAAAACATATACAATTCACACATCTCATTTCATTTTGAGATACATTTCACATCTCAATTCATTTCACGTACATAAAACATCCAATTGACAACGCACTTCATTTCACAAACATAAAGCATCCATTTACAAATCAATTCATTGAATTGAAATAAAATATCCATTAACAAATACACAATTGTAAAAGATCTACACTGCATTTGCACTTAGAATTACAATAAAAAATCATTACGGGTCGTGGAACTCTCCATCGATCTTACGACTTTACTCCACAAAACCAAATGAACTCTCCTCGAATTTTTGCAAAATCCATTTGTTTCAATGCAGATGTAGAGATGGCGCGACTGTCGATAGGAATATCAACGCGCACATATAAAACTTGACATGTATGAAATAAATGTGGAAAGATTGACAAACCTTAGGAGTGGAGATCTTCTTTGGAATCGAGGAGTAGTCTCATATGGTGGCACACGTAGTATCCACACGTGTTGCCATTTACTGCTGGTGGCACTTTGCAAAAAATAGAATGTGTTAAATCAAGTGGCATTACTACTAAGTGTTGTATATGATTAATTAATGTGTAGCTAGCCAATACCGAAAATTGCGATCATGTTTCAAGGGCTTGGCGGTGTCGTCGAGCCACTTGTTTGTTGAGCGTATGTGACGACGACCTTCGTTATTCAAAAAGTTAGATTAGTCATTCGGAAGGAAAGAAAGAGTACAATGTACAATGTACTTACCTATCAGTATTTAGCGATAGTGTGTACTTGGATTTGTTCTTACTTAGAGAATCAAGGTATATAGCCTTGTTCCATTTTGGTATAATTACAATTAAAATCCAATGGAAGTTCTCATTGTATGGCATAAGAACAAATTCCTTATCTTGGGGAGCAAGCAGTGCTTTTGTAATATAGTCCTCGACGAAGGATGCATTCGTTGATGGTATCAATGGCGACCAAGCGTGGGTCCAGAAATCAATTGGTGATTTCGATGATCTAGCTTCGATCGGCATGAATCTATATATATACATAGAAAAGCAACAAATTGTAACATATATCGGTATTACATGAGCGAGATCGTGATTGTGCGGACTTACGGCGTCCAGCATCGAGCGAGTGAGGCGTCGAGGCGTTGGCGTGAAAACAACAAATATATCGTCAAAGGTAACCGGAAGACACATTCCTGAACCGTGCAAGAAATATTCCAGCTTGAATTTGACCATGATACTGGCGCCGTTACGCCTCGGTCTATTGGACTTCCATATACCAAGTGTGGAATCTTTGGCAACCAAGTCCTAGCTGCGAGCTGCTCTTTCGGAATATCATCGGCTCGCCTAGCACGAATTTACTGGGCCAATGGCGATACGAGATATCGTCATCATCGCCGTCTTTGATTTGCCATGGCCTTCGCCTCATTGCAGTCGACTTCATGGTAGTCGGCGTAATGGTACAGACGGTGCAAGTTGCTTTGGCGAGAATAGCACCGTGGAGATAGCACGGTGCGGTAGCTCGCCCGCCTTGCCGTGTGGAGATGGCACCAGTGCATGTTGCTGTGGTTCACACCGCACTTCGTCCTGCCACCGGTGAAGAAGCCTCGGAGAGATGTCGCTTTTGGGCCCGGATGAATGTTCCAATGGCCTCGTCCTAGAGTCACGATCTCGTCGTTGGGGTCTTTGGTAGCGAGACCACCTCAAAATTGACATACACACCATCCACATTAACTTTTGCGAAGCTTTGGCGCTAAAGCTTGACCGTGCACCATGGCCCGATACTGCGAATATGCCTGGCCCCAAGCAGCGTACAAGGGAATGGAGCCATATCTCACTTGGAGCCTACACTTCGTAGGCTCCTACATAACGATACAAAATTAGCTACTCGAATAGGCCTATCAATGGAGCAAGTATTCGAGAGATAATAATTATTACCAGGATGTCGTCCACAGGAAATTTGGCCTGGGTTTGCGTCGGATTGGGCGTGCGGCTACTCGGATGGTTGTGCGGGCTAGCTAGCACAGAGCGGCGATGGCGGCCTGCGACTTTCTATCTGCTTCCGCACCTCATCTCGATTACATCAGCCATCCGAGCTAATAGCTCGTCTCTAAGAGATTCCTTGATCTCTTCTCGTAGGCTGTGCGTCACGCTCGGCTTTGTTTCTCTTCCTATGCCGATACATCCGAGTCATCTTGAAACCATGTTTCCAAGGAACGTAAAGCCCAAGGCCTCTCGTCGACCGGGTGCTCCTTGTTTCCCGAGGGTACCACGGAGAGCATATCATTCTCCTTGTTCCTTGGAATGATCCTGGTAGATTCAAAACTCAGCTCTTCTGCAAGAGCACAAAATGTCATTTCAATTAAATGCGAAGTTGTGGAGTAATTACAAACTACGTAGTTCTATCGATATCTTACCGGTATTTGGGACACTTGCTGTCTGCGGGGTTTGAAGGAGACATCCCGATGTCGTTGTAGATGACCTTGCTCTAATCCAATTTCGAGCGCGGTCATCCGGATATTGGAAAACGGTGGGGCGATGTCGGTCAGGCTGCCGAGTCATCCTCCTTCCTCCATCAGTGATTTTACCCGCATACCCGGATGTGCCAGTGCAGTGGGGTGTGTGTTTTTTTGCTGGAGGGCCTTGTGCGCCACACTTGTACTTTTGAAATCTTGGACGTCTTCATCGCCTTGAACTCTTCCCATTGTGGTTCCAGAATGGGTATTTATGAACGAGCATTTCGTCCGTCTCCACGTATTTCACGACAAGCGTGCTCTTGAAGTTCTTCCATGATTTGCACGCCGCTTGGTAGGTTTGTCGTTGTCTGGCGTGTAGGTGTTCTTACGGGAACTCGAGCGATGCCAAAATTTCGGTCCACACTCACGTTTCCGAGTGTCGAGCACGTTCTTCCACGAATTGTATGTGATCTCAATTCGTTCTCGTGCAACTATTCGACCATAGTTCGAATGCGTTTACGCTTTTGAGGAAGGATAGGGACCCCGGATCGTTTCATTGTGATGGTCTGTCGGCCCTCAGGCTTCTTCGATAGCCCTCTTCGTTGGCGTCTTGATGTTGGAGCGGACGCATCCGGCGATGATGTTGAAGAATGCGTGGGTGACATGTTGCTCATTTTGTGGGTCTATTAAGATAAGATGAGAAAGTGATCATATTAAATTGGAAGAGAGGAGAGGAGTAGAGGGGGTGATGTGCCTATCTTAGCACCTACTTTAGTTGCTAATACTATAAACCAAATAGCAAAGTCCCTAAACTAGTGTATCAAGTTCATTGAACGGGAACACTAGTGTATGTCACTTGCTTCATTTGTTGTTTTTTGGCTAGATACATGGAGCATTTGGGTGGAAAGATGAATTGTTTCGTCAGGTGCATGACTGCCAATTCGAAACATAACATAGCATCCGAGGCACATCCGAGTGCTGCTGCTGTGTCTTGAGGAATGCCAAGAGCTGGTCTTGGATGTGGCATTCCTCAAGACACAGCAGAGCCTCTGATGTGCCTCGATGCTATGCTCCATCTGAAGACCAGCTCTTGGCATTCCTCAAGACACGTGCAGGACCTCGGATGTGCCTCGGATGCTATGCTATACTTGAATTGGCGGTCATGCGCTGACAAAACAGTTCATCTTTCCACCCAAATGGTCCATGTATCTTTGCAACAATCGCAAGATTTCTTTATCAGGGAACCTCATCCACAACATTCTCCACCCGACAATCCTTCTTTTTCCGCAAAATTCAATGCAATTTTATTACAAAGTGCAAAAAAGACATTCCCAGTTCTTCGTGAGCGACCACATAGCGACTTCTTGGTGGCGACTATCCATCTGCTTCTTCCCACGAATCATCGCTCATCGGCGTACATGATCCGAGACCAGAGATGAAGAAAGAAGTGGGAAGAAGCGGATGGATAGTCGCTCACCAAGAAGTCGCTATGTGGCTGCTCACAAGAATCTGGAATGTCTTTTTTTGCACTTTGTAATAAAATTGCCTTGCATTTAAGAAGGAAAAGATGGATTGTGGGAGTGGACATCACATCTCGGCGAGTCGGCATATACTATTACTACAAGGTCTCTAAACAAAGTTCTATGAAGCAAATGACACAAACTAGTTTATCCAGTTCATTGAACAGGAACACTCGAGTGTGTCACTTACTTCATGCCCCTTGAAGGTCTATGTGGCATATACACTAGAGTGGTCCTTGATTGGTTAATTTGTGCTCTCAAATTGTAGGTTGCACAAGATTAATCTTGGCCGTCCCGCTACTAAATGAGGAAGCAAGAAAAGTGAAACATGACACAAACTAGTGTATCCGGTTCATTGAACGGGAACACTCAGTGTGTCACTTACTTCATGCCCCTTGAAGGTCTATGTGGCATATACACTAGAGTGGTCCTTGATTAGTTAATTTGTGCTCTCAAATTGTAGGGTTGCACAAGATTAATCTTGGCCGTCCCGCTACTAAATGAGGAAGCAAGAAAAGTGAAACATGATAAGATGAGGAAGCAAGAAAAGTGAAACATGATGCTCAATGTTAGGAAGAGAGGAGAGGAGTAGAGGGAAGGGGGAGAAGGGAGGGGGTGATGTGGACAGAGAGAGGGGTTATGTGCCTATACTATATACTAACACAACAAGCAATGTAATATGTACCAATGTAAACTAAGCAACTGCAGTAAACAATGTACCAATGTAGTATGTACCAAATAGCAAATTAAACTAAGCTACTGGAGTAAACAATGTACCAATGTAATATGTACCAAATAGCAAACTAATTAAGCAACTGCAGTAAACAATGTACCAATGTAGTATGTACCAAATAGCAAATTAAACTAAGCTACTGCAGTAAACAATGTACCAATGTAATATGTACCAAATAGCAAACTAATTAAGCTACTGCAGTAAACAATGTACCAATGTAGTATGTACCAAATAGCAAACTAATTAAGCTCTGCAGATAAACAATGTACCCAATAGCAAACTAATTAAGCTCTGCAGTAAACAATGTACCAATGTAATATGTACCAAATAGCAATCAAAACCATAGTCCATCACAGAAACCGCTCACAATACTCAAAACCCTAGTCCATCACGAAAGTGCTCACAATGCTGACGGTGTCGAGGGAGGTGGCGGCGAGGGGCTCGACGAGGGCTCGGGAGGCGGCGGCGGCGGGCTCGGCGAGGGGCTTGGGGGAGGCGGCGGCGATGGGCTCGGCGAGGCTCGGGGAGGCGATCGGCGACGGCTCGACGAGGGGCTCGGGAGGCGGCGGCGATGGGCTCGACGGAGGCGGCGGCGAGGGGCTCGGGAGGCGGCGACGAGGGTTCGGGAGGCGGAGGCGGCGGCGGGTTCGGGATTTAATTAGATCTAGATCGAATAATCTGCGCGGCGCACGGGAAAACCCTAGCGGAGGGTATATATAGGAGGTTATCACGACGGTTCTAAACTTAGAACCGTGCAGATAGTATAACTATCACGAGCGGTTCTAAGTTTATAACCGTCTGTGATAGTTATACTATCACAGACGGTTTTAAACTTAGAACCGTCTGTGATAGTTATACTATCATAGACGGTTCTAAGTTTAGAACCGTCTGTGATAAGCCTTTGCGACTGTAGTTATTAAGACAACACCAATAACCACAGCTGCATTCATATCCACCACCAAACAGCTGCATTCATATACAACACCAACCAGCTGCATTCATATGAACCATCACATGTACATCACACATATACATCACATATACATAAATGCCAATACACATATACATTTTCACATATACATTTTCACATATACATTTTGTCACACATTTTCACATATACATCTCAAAATTGATTACATCACACATTTTCACATATACATCTCAAAATTGTCACACATTTTCACATATACATTCTTATTGTACTTGCTTAATTATTTCCTTTAAAAATTAGCCCTTCATCATGATCAATGCGTACGTAACTAGTTTCATCACGTTGTTCATCGTCGACCCTTATGCCATTTCCAAAAGGAGGTAACTCGTCAAATTGATTGTATTCCTCCTCGTCCACTACATTCTCCACTCCGATAATTCTCCTTTTTCCATGAAGAACTACATGGCGTTTCTTATTTGCCGGTCGGTTACATAGAAAACTTGAACAACTTGATTGGCGATACGAATGGTTCGTCTTTGTACCCGACACGTTGGAGGTCCACAATCGTGACACGTACTTGTCAACCTTCACTGTGGAGATGCACCCAACGGCAGCGTGAAATAAGGGGATCTTGAAAACCACATAGTCGAGCTCCCAAATCTCTTCTATGAAGCCATAGTACGAGTTTCTCAACCCAACGGTACTGAATGCATCTATGCGGACACCACTGTTCTGGTTAGTGCTCTTGACATCCTGAGACTGCGTATAGAATGTGTACCCATTTATGTCATATCCTTGCCATGTCACAACTGTAAATGTCAGCCCTTTTGTCAACCATGTCAGCGTCTCACTCGGTGAGTTCAACCATTGGTTGAACCAACGGTTGTGTTGTCTCATGATCCAAACATCCGACCGCTTTGGATTCTGTTGCCGAAGCACATCCTTGTGCTGGTCCACATAAGGCGCCACTTCAGTCATGTGTTGCAACACCGTGAAATAGGCTTGAGTATACGTGTCCATATCTGGAGTGATTGCTTTCCTTCCGATAGTTTCGATACCCTTCAGCCTCCCCTCATGATGACATTGAGGCACACCTATCGGTTGAATCTGCTGAGCCATATAATCGACACAAAACTCAATGACCTCTTCGCTTGCATAACCTTCGACGATGCTGCCCTCTGGCCGAGAACGATTCCGTACGTAGGACTTGAGAATTCCTATGAACCTCTCAAATGGGTACATGCTACGAGGAATACGGGCCGCACATTTTATCTCCCACACAACGTGAACAATGAGATGGACCATGATATCGAAAAAGCGAAGAAGGAAATACATTTCAAGGTGACATAGAGTCATCACCACCTCGTCTGCAGAGCATCTAGTCCTTTGGGATCGATGACCTTCGAGCAATTGTGTTAAAGAAATAACATAGCCTCATGATTGTCTCTCGGACTTTGATTGGCAAAATATTTCTAATTGCAATAGGGAGCATCGTGTCATCAGCACATGACAATCATGAGACTTCATGCCATTTAACTTCAAATCTTGCATCGAAACAAGTTTCTTCACGTTGCGGAGTAACGAGACGGAACTTTGACACCATGCAAGCACCGTACGGTCTGTTTTCTCAGCCTTGGGCAGAGTGTAACACGCAGGTGAAGGTACGTTCGTCCATTATCGGTGCTTGTCGGTGCTAACTCGGGCCCGATGTCCATGTCGGCCAAGTCAAGGCGTGCGTTGACACGATCCTTTGTTTTATCATGGATGTTCGATAAGAGACCGGTCAAGTTGTCGCGCACATTCTTTTCTACGTGCATGACGTCGATGCGATGCGAACATCTAGGTACTCCCAATAAGGTAAGTCCCAAAATATTGATCTCTTCTTCCGGTGTTATTCTCATGAGCCCTCAATTTACGTCCCTTTCGAGGACAACATCTAAATCCTTAACCATATCATAAACCTCGTGTCCCTTAAATGCGTTGGAGCTGAACCGTCTTCCTTCTCTCTGTCAAATTGTTTCTTCATCTTGCGGTATGGGTGAGCCCCGAAGGAACCGGCGGTGACGCATGTAGACGGTTTTGCGTGAGTGTCTCAGCCACACACTCTGGGTACCATCTAAACAGTGAGTACAAGCTTTGGCACCTTTTGTACTATGGCCCGATAGGTTACCAAGGGCGGGATAATCGCAGAGTGAAGTTCTCTCGGTTGTATGCATCCCATACCTGCACCCTTCGTTCCACGATGACTTTTAGATCTTCCACCAACGGTTACTAGGAACACATCGATATCATTCCTGTGTTATTTTGGCCCTTGGATAAGTATCGACAACAAAATGTACTTTAGCTTCATACACAACCAAGGAGGAAGGTTATAGATGCAGAGTCACGGGCCATGTGCTATGTCGGTGCTCATGCTACTGAAAGGATTCATTCCATCCGCACTCGGTCAAACCTTATATTCCTTGGTTCGCCCGAACTCGCAAAACTCCTATCGATGTTTCTCCATCGCGCGAATCAGCAAGGTGTCTTATCATTCCATCCTTCTTGCGCTCCTCCGAGTGCCAACGCAGTAGTTTTGCCTCCTTTGGATTTGCAAAACCTTTTCAAACGGGAATTATAGGAAAATACCATGCCACCTTAGCAGAGGTCCTTTCTTCGCCTCTGTTCCTCGCCATCATCGATTGATTGTTACGTTTGTATCGGGATGCGTTGCACACCGGACATACATGCATGTTTGCATACTCTTTACGGTAGAGGATACAGTCGTTCGGCCATGCATGTATTCTTTCTACTTCCATTCCCAACGGACGAAGAACCTTCTTAGCTTTATACGTGGTTTTAGGCAACTCATTTCCCTCCGGAAGCATGTCCGCTAAAAGACCTAGTAGCGCCGTGAAACTCTTGTCGGACCAACCGTTGCTTGCCTTCAATTTCAACAGTTCAAGCACGGCCGACAACCTCGTGTACTTGCAGCCCGTGTACAAAGGTTTCTCTGAGTCCTCCATCAAGCCACGGAATTTAACATACTCTCTCTCATCATAGTTCTCTTCTACATCGCGAAGCATCTGATCCAGATTATCATCGTGCAACCTATCCGAATCCGAGCCACAATCGACATCACCGCGGCATGTCATTCACTTCACCGCGATGTCATCCGGGGCATATCATTCACTTCACCGGTGATGTCATCCGGCGGTATATGATCATTCACTTCGCCATGATTGGTCCCACGTATAATCCTTTTTGAAACCCCTCCGAATCAACTACGCTTCAATTTGCCCTCGGTTCTTAAACATCTTCAAATTCTCGCAGTCAGTGCATGGACAACACATATATTCCACCCCCTTATTCAACATATCCTCCTCAGCGGCTCTTATAAAAGCAGAAACGCCATTAATGTACTCTTCACTCACACGGCTCGCGGCATACATCCAGCTTCGGTCCTATGTTACGTACATATATAACAACTTAGTATTAAAATCTAGATTAACTAATTATAACTACATATATACCGGCCACATTTATTATATTGAGACTTAATTTGCTAGCTCAATTCATATTGCAAACACAACAGCTATTATATAACCAACAATTTTGCAAATTAACCATCTTCAATAACCACTCATGGATTACTTAGACCTAAATTGTAATGCAATTAAAGAAAAATAAATTTCATTACTAACCATATCTACAGAACCAGGAAAGTCGAATCTTAATTCAAAGCTCAATCTCGCCTCTTCCCACCAAATTAATCGCCTGAAATCGCCTAGCTTCCTCCCGAGTGAAAAAGTGCGCAGCAGTGGCTAGATCTGGATCGAAATGAAGACAGATGCGGTCTGAGCAGCGCAATAAATGCCTTAGTCATTAAAAACCATCTGTGATAACCAGCTTATCACAGACGGTTTTTTATTAAAACCGTCTGTGATAAATATTATCACGGACGGTTTTATAAAAACCGTCTGTCATAAGCTTCATGCCAGAACGCTTCGCGCGTGTTTCCATTGCGAGAACGCTTCGTGTTTCGATCGTGTAATTAACGTCTCTCGATCCTTATCTGAGCGTCTATATCATTAATGCTTCGCGTGTTTCCATTGCCGTAACGCCGTGTTTGATCGTCTAATTAACGTCTCTCGATCGTTATACGGCGTCTATATCATTAATGTTTGGGTATACGATGCTAAAGATTAAATATGCGCGCTAATCCAGGTCTCTTCTACGTCGTACAATATGGATTCTACTATTCTTGTGATCATCTCCTTCCTCTCATCTGCTCATCACGAATTGTTCGGCGGAACCTTACGAGCGGCCAGCAATTTGCATCTGTAGTGACTTCTCCGCTGCACGCCCGCTCTCCTTCCTCGACTTTCTTGCATCCGTCGGTTCGACCTCATCATCCGCCGTCGACGGAGGCGTCTCGCCGCCGCTCAAGAAAGGAAAAATCCCTCACCCTACGTAGGACCAAATACTAGAAATCCTAGATGCTTTGTTTTATTCCTATTTCCAATGCTAGCTTTCCACTCGTTGGCCACACACCATCGCTGAACTCCCATCGCCAACACATGCGCAAGCTCTAGCCAGCGCCGCAATCAATGCCGAAGTCATCGCGCCGCGCGCATATCGCTCGCTGTGCACGTGCGTGCTATGCACCCACTCGGCTTTGCTGCACCATCGCATCGCCCAGCGCGCAAGATGCCACACACTATGCCACCGCATGCTGCACCACCGATCACTCGTACGCATTGCCGCCACGCGCCTCGCTCGCTATCACTAGCATATGCTAGCGTACATGTGTTAGTGTTATCATGTACCGTCCCCATTTCTTGAGGCACTTGTAATCCCCGTAAATACCCAGGACAGTTCAATTGTGGAGTATTGTATATGAGTGAGCACCACAACAACACATGCTTACATAAAAGAGCCAAACTTTATTATAGAAATATGGTTTATCAACCTAATTTTGACGCTACAGGCATGTAAACCCCAAAGTTACCTTACATTACAAAAGAAGGATCCACAAGTAAACTTGAGTGTGGCTAAAACCTAAAACTAGTCATTGACAAAGTAGTATAGTTCTTCTGGAGCTTCATCAATAACTTGTTCATTGCAGTCCCAATGTTCTTCTATTTGTAATTTAGCAAGTAATGAATACAATCGTACCCAACAAGTAATAAGAGTAAAACCTATCATATCTACTTGCAAGGATATTCAAAGAAAGGGAATATATATATACTAGTTTTATTAATCCGAGTGGATGCAATTTTATTTGTAAACATTGTTAAACATTAAAAACACAAAATGAAAACTTCTCAAGATTAGGGTTGTTTTATACTTAGTTACTTAGCTTACTCAAATTAAAACATAATGAAATCTACTTATGTCTTGCTATTGGAATCACCCATTAAAGACAGCTTCATTTACCAAAAGCACAACATATTCGAATACCATTTATTTCACTCTGTAGAGTTGCCCAGCTTTACCTGTAAGATTGCTCAAACTCCCAATGTCATGCAATAGACACGTTTCAGCTAGCGTGCAACTTTAAGAAAATAAGGTTTTTCACTGCTCAATTCTTTATATAGCCTCTACCTGGTAGATCTCCACTCAGACCGGGGTATCTACTCACTAGGCCTAAACACTTCTGCCCATCCCAAGTGGCACCTACCGTTGTTAGGTATGGTTTTACCATTCAACATACCAATACCCTTCATCTTTACTCCTACCTCCTGTGGAGATTCAATCGAGTTGAGTAGCTACTAGACGAGGATTGACAAGTCAATTCTTGTGGTTGAGTGATTACTGTGTCTTTTACTCAGTATAAGGTTTCAATCCTTACTTTTCTCTTTGAGGTTGCCAACCACAACCCAAATCCCCAGTGCTCGACGGCACTGCCACCCATCTGCTCAAGCCTCCTCTCGAGGGTAAGGTCGTAGACTCCAACCATCTAGTGGCTTTCCACGGTGTCTCCTTACGTTTCCTTACCCTAGAACTATTTAAACAAATTTTCTAGCCAAATGCTAGGTCACTTAGTAGTTAGAAATTTTGAATGAGATAATCTACAATTATTTATACAATAATTAAATATTACTAAGGTTGTCGAGGTGAATAAGGCCTCAAATTAAACAAAGCATTTTTAGTGCTAGGACATAACTAATTAACAAGTCATTCTAAATATTTATTTTAATTAAATAACATTTTGCAAATAACATTAACACAAATACTATAATTAAATAATTTAAATTCCATGCGATTCAATATGATCAAAACCTTGTTGCTCTGCAAACTCTAATGTCTCGAGAACTTCAACATCTGGATCGCGTCCTTGCATGGTCACCTCAGAGTACTCGGGAGCTAGCACAAACACATAAAATAACATGAGCCCATGCTTGAGTCTAACCAAGCTAGGAACACTACAAGGGGAACCCCCTTTTGCAACACATATATGTGTTGCAGGATGTAAAATAAATAAAACAAAAAGGAGTAAAATGCAATAAAAATCAAATGGAGTTGGTTTGAATTTTATTGGAGTTGAGATTGGTAGAACGGGGGTACAAATGGGTTCATGGCACTGAATTGATTGAAATGAGATATTTTTGTGTTTTGGGCTTGGATGAACAGTAGCTGCTACAGTGCACAATAGTGTTAGATTGGCCCAAAAGGAACAGTGCACGCACAGGAAGATTCAAACCAAACGCCCAAGTGGGCCAGCTGATTCGGCCCAGCTACGCACGCACGCGCAATAACAGCTATTGGCTAGTGGTGAGCAAACGGCTAAGGAATGGCCACGTCACGCCTAGGGTCTTCGTCTACCTCCGGTCGGCTTCCTCTCTACGAAAAACAAGGGCGTGGTCGCCATGATGAATCGGCACTGGCGAGCCTTCCCAGCGAGAAAGGATGGCACGAAGGGGCAAGAGAGCGTGTGTCGGTAAAGGAAAGCAGCGAGCTATGGTAGGAGAGGGAGCAAGTCAAACGACATACAAAACGGGGGAGAGGGCAGAGAGTTGGGCAATTGGCTGGTGGGACCACGGCATCAGCAACTGGTAGGAAAGGTGTGAACGCTGGGGAGGTCATGACTACAATTTTGGGTGACGGCATGCGGCCACGTGGAGGGGGAAGAATAGGGAGATAGTGGGGGAAACGGGTTTTTAGAGGGCATCAACAGTCGAAGGAGATGGGAAGCAAGAAAGGAAAGTAAGGAGTTGAAATGGTTTGTCAAATTGGGAAGGAATTGAGAATTCAAACAAAAACCAAAAGAATTCAAAAATAGTTTTGAATTTTTGAGGTGTTTCAACCTACCCCCCTTAAAAAATCTCGACCCCGAGATTAACTTGGTCCAGGGAGTAATTTGGAAAAATCTTGTTGCAGATTTGACTCCTTTTCCCAAGTTGACTTGGTTGCGGTATGATTCCTCCATTGTACTCAGCAGAATTTGATATTTCTATTTCTGAGCTACCTTTATGTTGTCTCAAGTATTTGTAGAGGTTCCTCTAGATATGTCAGATCATCTTGCATGTCAATCTCTTCCACTGGAGCTTCATCTATAGGTTGCTGCAAACACTTTCTAAGCTATGACACATGAAACACATTATGTATTCTATTCATGCTTGGTGTTAGCTGCACTTCATATGCTACTTCACCTACTCATTTTGTAATTTGAAATGGACCAACATATCTTGGGGCTAGCTTCCCTTTTATTTGAAATCTCTTAATGATCTTGAAGGGAGTGACTTTGAGATATACAAAATTCCCTACTTCAAAGCTTGGATCTTTCCTACAGGTATCTACATAGATCTTCTAACGGTCTTGTGCAAACTTCATTTTATCTCTTATGATTCTCACATGGGCTTCTGCATCTTGAGCAACCTGAGGACCGAGAAATTATCGTTCTCCAGTCTCTGTCCAATTCAGTGGTGTTTTGCATTCTCTCCCATATAGAGCTTAGAATGGCACCATTTTAATGCTGGCTTGATAACTGTTATTGTAAGAGAATTGTTGAAACGGCAAGCAAGTATTCCACACTGCTCCATATACAATGGCATAGGCTCTCAACATGTCTTCTAAGATCTAATTTGTATGATATACTGTACTAAATGCTAAGTGAGAGTCAATTGCTTCATGTAGTTTCTCCCAAAATTTTGATGTGAATTGTGCCCCTCTGTCTGAAATAATTCTCTTTAGAACTCCATGCAGTACCATACATTTTGTCAAATATAACTCTGCTAATCTATCCTTCCGAGAGGTTTGCTTGATTGGTAGGAAATGTGCTACCTTGTTAATCTGTCAACTATTACCCAGATACATCATATCCTTCTTGAGTCTTGGGTAGTCAGGTAATGAAATCCATGCCGATGTATTCCCATTTATATTCTAGTAGTATTAGCAGTGATTTAAGCAGTCCTGACAGCCTTTGATGATATATCTTTACTTTCAGACACACATCACATTTTACCACTTATTCAGCTATCTCTTTCTTCATAGCTTTCCACCAAAATCTTTTCTGCAAATCTTAATACATTTTTGTGCCTCCTGGATGTATTGAAAGTTGTGATGAATGGGCTTCTGCTAGTACCAGATCTTTTAGTTTCTTCTTCTTGGGTATACAATAACGACTACAAAATTTTAAGATCCCTACTTGTCTTCTATAAATCCTGTTGAACTTCCTTCCTGACTATTTTCCTTGAGCTATTGAATTTCCTCATCTTCATATTGGGCTGCATTGATCTGATCTGTCAGTACTGGTTGAATCTCTAGCACTACTACAAATCCCTGTTCAGCTATTGTTAAATTCAACTTCTGAATGTGTTTCTATAGTTGAGGTGGATAGTCTGTCTCACTGGCTTTGCCTTGATAACCTTTCCTACTAAGTGCATCTACCACGATATTAGCTTTGCCTGGATGATACTGAAGATCCACATCATAGTCTTTAATTAACTCTAGCCATCTTTTCTATCTCCAATTTAACTATGATTGTGTGAATATTTATTTCAAGCTAACGTGATATGAAAATATTTCATAATGGTTGCCCAATAGATAATGCCTCTAAATCTTCAATGAATGTACTACAACTGCTAACTCTAGATCATGGGTTGGATAATTCTATTCATGGGGTCGTAGCTGTCTTGATGCATATGGTACAACTTTCCATCTTACATCAGCACACATCCTAATCCCTACCTTGAAGCATCACAATATATCTGAAATTCTTTTTCATGATTTGGGAGTATCAATATTGGAGCTGTTGTCAATCTTGCCTTCAATTGTTGAAAACTCTCTTCACAATTGTCCATTCACTCAAATGGCTTTTCTTTCTTGAGTAGTTGTGTGAGCGGGAAGGCGATCTTCAAGAACTCTTGTATGAATCGGTGATAATAACCCGTTAATCCAAGAAAGCTTCTTACTTCGGTCATAGTTGTCGGTTGCTTCCATTCCATAATGGCTTTAACTTTTTTTGGATCAACTTTGACTCCTTCTTAAGTAATAATATGCTCCAAGAATGCAACTTCTTTCATCCAAAAGTCACACTTAGCAATTTTGGCATATAATTAATATTCTCTAAGTTTGGTCAAGGCGATGTGCAAATGTTCTTTGTGCTCTTCTTCATTCTTAGAGTAAATCAGTATATCATCCACAAAACTACCACAAAATGATCCAATTGGTCCATATACACCAGTTTTATAAGATTCATGAAATATTCTAGTGCATTGGTTAAATCAAATGGCACAACTATAAATTCATATAATCCATATCTTGTTGTAAATGGAGTCTTTTCTCGATCTTGCCCTTAGATTTTAAGTTGATGATAACCCAATCGCGGATCAATTTTTGAAAACACTTTAGCTCAATAAGTTGATCAAATAGATCATCAATCCTGGGCAATGGATATTTGTTCTTGATTGTTACTGCATTTATCCCTTTGTAGTCAACACACATTCTTAAATTTTCGTCCTTCTTAGCAAACAGCACTGGGGATGACCAAGCAGATACACTAGGGCATATAAATACTTTTTATTTTAATTCATCTAATTGCTTTTTAAGTTCTTTCAATTCACTAGCTGACATTCTATATTGATGCTTTGTAATTGTCTTGGTGCCTGGAATTAACTCTACGCTAGCTCAATTTGTTAGTCAGGTGGTCTTCAGGGTAATTCTTCTAGAAACACATCTAGATATTCTTGTACCACTGACACTTGAATATTTTCATTTGTTAGCACACTATGTACACACCTCTTCATGCTTTCTATTAATTCATGATCCATCTTTACCATTATTTCTTAGCTTTCTGGACTGATCAGTGTCACTATTTTAGTCTCACAATCTACTTTGGCTTTATTTTTAGTTAGCCAATTTATTCCCAGAATAACATATATTCTCCTTATATCTAGTAACAACAGATTGGCTTTAAACTCTATTCCATGAATTTCTATACTCACATCACTACCCAAAGCGGGATTCCACCCTAATCCCTGGTGTTTAAATAGCATAATGCTTTTGCAAAGAAATAAATGGCAACAGAATTCTTGTGATGAAATCCATAGAAAAAAAATGAATGTGTTGCTCCAGGATCAAATAAAATCAATGTAGGCTTTGAGTGAATCAAGAACATACCAACAATAATGTCATTTGCCCTAGTTGTATCCTTAGCGGAAACATAATGGCCTCACTTGAAAATAATGGCCTCGCGACACCTCTGCCTCTTCCAGCCTGAACATCTGTTGATAATCCTATTAGCATTCCCACTGTTGTTCCTGTTGGTGCTGTTGGTCTTGGTACAAGGGGTCGAGCTTGTAGAAATCCTCCTCGTGGTGCTAGTGTGATGACTATTGGCTTAATATCTTGCTCTTGAGCTTTGGTTTGATGTTTTGCCACTTCAGAAGATAATCCTTTCTTGGGTATTCATCTTTGTAATGTCCAAGTTGATCACAATGAAAGCATGCATTCATCTTCTAAGGGCAATTGCGTTGATAGTGATTCCCCCCATAGGTGTGGAACCATATCACAACATGTTGTGAAATAGTGTACTGGGGAGAGACATTATACTAAGGTCTTAACACAACTACCACTTTTCTATTCTGCTAGTACCGATTCTGAGGTGACACCAATACCTGTTCTCTTTGTGCACTAGTTGAGGATGATGGCCTCTGTATTGCCTTCCGTTTACGAGAATCCTCTAATTTATTTCTTGCTTCTTTTGATGTAATTAGTTTGTCCACCATTGCAGATAAATCCTTAAAGTCGATAGCTGAGATGTGATACTTCAAGGATTTTTGTAATCCTTCCTTAAATCTCTCTATCTTTTTAGCTTCTGTCTTGACGTCATCAGGAGCATAGCGGGCAAGTTGATTGAATTGATGAAGATATTCTATTATGGTACATCCTCCTTGTTTCAGTGCAAGGAACTCCTGGCGTAGCCTTTATGACACTCGTCAAACTCCTTCCATCTAATTTCTCTATCTTCATGCATGGTCTGAAAATTTATCCACCAGGCTGTTGCTTGTGCCTGGAGTTGATGGGACGCATATAAGACCTTCTCTTTATCATCACATTGTAACATCTTCAATTTTCTTTCAATATCTCTAAGCCAATTTTCAGCTGCTAATGGGTCAGGAGATGTTGAAAAAGTGGGCAGTCGTGTCTTTTGGAAATTTGCCCATCTTGTAGTGACTTGGGTTCCTTCTCTATTGATGGCAACTCCTGCTAAACCACCTAGTGCTACCATCCACATTGCAATCTATTCAAGTAACCTTGAATTTTATTCCATTAGTCTTACCTGATTTAATTTAGCTTGATGTCTATTTTATTCTATCAGTGCTAGAATACTGGAAAGTAGAGTTTGATTCTCTGCTGGGTTGCCTTGTTCTGCCTGTCGGCTTCCCTATCGTGATCCAATTCCTACCATCTTGATTCTATGGATTAAGATATTGTGGTTAGTCCTGTAGCAGTTTTATAAATATCAGATAGATAAGTAAGAATTTGAATTTTAAGGTGAGTATAGAGCGAATAAGGTTAGGATTAGAGCGAATAAGAAGGAGATGAATATTTGAAAGTGGTGAGATATAAATATTAGCAGCAAACAAATTAACAGATAGAAATCATAATTTTTCATATACCTTACAAGATGCATACAAACCGACTTAGTGTTTATATTACAACTCGCCTTACAAATAGAAAAACTATCACATCGTGTTCGATCTACTCTACACTAGTGTACACCAAACTTCAGCTTCTCACTTTGGGCTTGGAATAGAAGATGTGTACCAACTTGATTATGCTAATTTGAAATTAGACAAGATTGACATAAATCTTTTCCAAAAGTTAAAACTTAAGCTGAAACTAAAACTAGACAGATGAGCCAGCATTAAGAGAGACAAAAGATGGCAATAGTACTTGTATTTTATGTAAGTTCTTTTTAGATTTTGCAACTAGATTTTGCTACAAAATAGCACTCCAAATTTGCCTTAGGTCTCAACCTACGGTCAAGCAAGCATGCTCTGATATCACTCTGTAACGCCTCCATTTCTGGAGATGCTTGTCATTCGCACAACGGCCCAGGGCTATTTAGTTGTGGAGTATTGTACATGAGTGTGTACCACAACAACACATGCTTACAACAAAAAAGCCAAACTTTATTACAGAAATATGGTTTAGCCAACTAATTTTGATGCAGCGGGCATGCAAGCCGCAAAGTTATCTTACATTACAAAAGAAGGATCCGTAGGCAAACTTGAGCATGGCTAAGACCTAAAATCAGTCATCGATGAAGTAGTAGGGTTCTTCTAGAGCTTCATCAATAGCTTGTTCATCGCAGTCCCAAGCGAATTTCACAATTTTCAGTCAAAATTCAAAGCCTCAATCATCTAGTTGATTTGCCCCAGCCCAACCATGCCTTTTTTCCTCTTGAGCCTAGCCTAGAGCTCGCACAGCCCTACCGGGAATGTGCTGTGATGGCTAGAATGTGTCTCACACACGTTGTGCGTCCTAACCATGCCCATGCTGCACCAGCACCACAGCCCACCTTCGCGCTACTCTTCTGCCCACTCTGTGAATCTCGGCCTTGCGCTGTCACAGTCCAGCTGTTTATTTCAAAATTATCAGTGAATTTTTTAATTCAATTTAAAATAAAATAAAACAAGTGCCATTTGTTTGCTTGAATTTTGAAATTTTATTTGAGTGGTTTCAGCTTTTAAAAACGGTTTCTATTTGAAAAGTAATTTAAGTAAAAAACATAAAAAAATATTAAATAAAGAATATTTTGAATTTTTGTAAAAATCCTATTTGACATTAATTATTTTAATGCATTTAGCTTTTATCTAGATTTTTTGGTGAATTTTTTGGCTCTTAAAAGCTTCAGTTTCTCCTACCGTTGGCCTAGCATTTGATGCCACTTGTGGCCCTAAAACCTCCCCACTAACACCCACTACCTTCCTCCTATTTTAAGCCTCTTTACCCCTCATCTTTAAGCACCATGACACCAGGCATAAAATCGATGAGCCGCCCCGACCACTCCCCTCCCTCAAGCCCTATAAATACCTCCCCGAGCATCCCCTACTCACACCGCTCCTCTAATGCTCATTTCTTTCTCTCGTGCACCCAAGATTCCCCGCATCGAGTTCCTCCTCCGCTTGCCTTAGGTCGATCTCCGGCAAGCAATTCTGGTGAGCTCGAGTCTCCTTACGCCTCACTGCCACCGCTTCCATCTTCACTGAGCCCGCACGACTGTCCGCCACCCCCGCCGAGCCCATCCGCTGTTGGAGCCCCTTCGTCGTGCACTAACGCCGCTTGCTTATCGCCGTCGGTCGATTTCTGACCTCCTCAAAATCCACGCCAAGGTGAGATGGCACTGTTAGAGCTGAGCTCGCTCAACTCTCTTTGTACTCTCCCTATGCCTACTACAGAACTCGACCATTACCGCTTACGACCACTACAGTTTACAACCATTGCTACTTACAACCATTGCTACTTGCGAGCACTACAGCTTATGCGCCCCGTCACTCGGACTTGCCACATTTGCATTTCCATTAATTTCCTTTAAAAATAAAATTAGCCAAAATTATAAATAAAAATCTGACATCATAATTTGATTTTTCAATACAACAATAATTCAAAAAAAACTAATTTATCCTTTCTCTCTCCTTTTCTAGGAATTTAAACTTCTGGAAGCCCATATTTCTACATCCTAGCTCCGATTGAACCCGTTCAAATTTCTAAATTCATCTAAAATCAAGAAATATCTAGATATTCCACTTTTCAAATTCTTGGAGTTTATTTGAATTTATTTAAATTTTATTAAAGTTTGGTGGGATAGTTTCACATGTAGACTACGACGACTTCGAGGAATTCTTTGACAACAATTCTAACCAATTCACAGAGTAAGGCAAGTTATATACCTTGATCATATTGAATTATTTTAAATTATTATATATGCATATTTTTATTCAATGTATTTCAATTCGGTTTAAACTTAGTTATTGCCTACTTGTTAATACATCCTTTGATATTGATTCCCAGATACCTTGTCATCCTAGAATAAAACTTTCGTTAGTACACTAGTGTTTTCTATAGAATCTTGAAGCAAAGCTTAGACATGCCTATTAATAACTTTTGGTTTAGGGATAACCTTTTCACATAAAAGGATGAGTTTTAATATATATTCTTGATTTTGGTGAGTCAAGAAAGATTATGAAATTTTTGATAAAATAAAACATAAAACTTGGTTTAGACTTTGGCAAATGGTATGGTAGCGAGTGCTTATTGGCACACGTTATTGTTCAATGACACAACTATGATGCCAAGCACAAGGGGTATGTGGGAAGAGCCTAAGTCAAATTAAGGACCAGTTTGTGAGGTACTATTACAAAGCCATAGCATACTACCACAAGACTGCTATGGGACAGCTCTGGCTGACTAATTTGCAGGTCCAAACTAGAGTCTCGCTAAAGGTTGAATGTGAGCATGGAGTAGACCACGAGAAGTCTCACACGGCACAAGAGGTGGCCCCAACTTGTGGACTCATGTTGTGGTGAAATCTTAGCGGAGGCATGGTCAGGTTGACAGCTTTACACTGTAAAGGCCTTGTTATGATTTTCTCAATCGTACGTCTACGGAAGCATGTAATGGCCAATATTATGAGTTAATCATATCTTGTGTGTAAAGTTGTACCATCTCCTGCAGAGTGTATAAACTATCTTGGATAGTTGTGCCCATGGTCAAGAGCAAGCTAAGTAAGGGTTTTCATGAATTAGACTTTGTTTTTCAAAATGGTTTATAAAATGCTTATGGATGGATGGAATTCATATGAGATCTTTTGGGAAAGATGGTCCAGGTGGAATACCTGTGGTTAGGTTGGTGCCAGGTCGGTGCCGGCACTAATGGTATTATTTTATTTAAATTACTATTTTATTTACTGTACTAAATTTAGCAAATTTCAATCTATTTACTGTATTTCTTTAAATGTTGTTTTATGCTCAATTAACCCTATATGCCTTCACTTATCAATCTTGCATTAATATTGCATTTTCTGTGTAACTTATGGAGTACATTTTATGTGTTCACCCTTGCTTAATTCTATTGCTCAGAGGAGGACTGCTTCGACTTCGGTGAGGATCAGAACGAATAGGCTGCGTCTTACTATCATTTGCCTATGGGTAGGTTTGTTGGGTTTCTTCTACTTTGGTTTTATTCTCTGCTACTTATATTTAAATTTGGCCTATGGACTATGGATGTAAACTTTGGCCATAAGGTCATACTCTTTTATTGATAAAGTTAACCATTGTGCTTGATATGTATCCCTGTTGCCAGTGTATGCACTAATTGATTCTGGACCAATACGATTTACACAGAGGGTTCCAAAGTTGTTGTTCTGGGATTTGATATGCACCACCCCTTGCCCCGAGCCATCATCTCCCGACTCTGCTAACTCCGCTGCTCCATTCTACCCACGCGCCCAATGCACGCCCGCCGCTCCTGTCTTCTTTGTAGCGCCCCAAGCTGCGACATCACAACCCAATGCTTCCCTATCCTATCATGTCACCAACATGCCTCCACCAACCATAGCCTCTGCTCAAAACTCAGCTTTCATCAAGCCATCTTTTCCCTCTGCTCCGGCCCCCCTCTATGCCAATGCTGCCGCCCTCTTTTTTTGCTGCATTATCTCAGGCCAGAGCTACCTTATCCCATTTCATAGTAAGCATGCCTGTCAGTCGCTCTTGAATTGTGTGCCATGATGACACCCACCGAAGCATTGCACCAACCCCCATCCACTTACTCCCCTTCTTTCGTTGACGCCACCGCGTCGGCCGCGCTAGTGCCATCATTGCTCGCCACTATGATAATGCACGTATTAGAGATGGTTTGTTATACAAACCGTCTGTGATAGTTTCATAGACGGTTCTATTTAAAAACCGTTTGTGATAATGCGTACATCATAGACGGCTTTTAAACCCAACCGTCTGTGATAGTTTCAAAAACGGTTTTAGCCATGAACCGTCTATAATAATCAAAGCACAAATGGTTCCACATGAACCGTCTATGATGAGACATCCAGTATAGCTTGTTTTGTAGTAGTGTTTTGTGACTATATGTATTCCTTATATATACACTACCGGAAACATAATGGAGTTGTTGTAGACTAATTAATGGAGTTGACAGTTACATTGCCCTATAGATATGCACCGGCAAACGAGCTTCCAAAATAATGAGTGACGACTGCACTTATTTTAGGACAAGCCAATTTGACGCGCGTGGAATCTTTGCACCTAGTGGCAATAAACCCTGAAAACAAATTGCTAGAATTAACATTGTTCCTAGAGCAAGGAGAAATGTAACACACCGATTAGACATGGATCCAAAATATCACTACTAACTCTATTCTCTCCCAAATTAATCTATCTTTCATGAACTACTGACATTTATACAATGACCAAGGTTTCACAGAATACTCACTTAAGCATAAATATAACGGTACTGAATAAAACAAATCTTAACATTTAATTGAAGCAACAATAATAACAAAGATAATACAATTACTAAGACTAATCAATGGAATACAATTACTGAGACTAACCAATGATACTTTATTTAATTGCAACCATACTAATAGCTATATGTTCTAAACGAATTTATTAACCAATTGTAAGCGTTTGTATAAACCAAAGCACTAATAACGAATGTTTATTGTCTAGTGAGGTAACTGAGTAACACCAGTGCACGAACTGATTATGAGCTACTTTCCCAATGCATGTCGCCTTCATCATTTATCTAAAAATAATAACATAAGCAAATGTAACTCCACGATTCAGCAAGCACTTAATAAAACAATAAATAATGTTATAAAATATGTTACCATGTATTAATGTCAATTTACAATTACTTCATTTCTACCTATCTTTTCACTAATGCCATACACATGCATATCTCATCATTTCTTTTATCTTTTTATGAATGTCACGTACATATCTTCTCATCTCTTTTGCTGAAATATAACTACAGTCGTTGTCTACTCATGGCCCCCCCTGTATTGCAAGCTCTCGATATGAATTGCCAAGCTTTGCGGATAAGCATGACAGTCAGTTGCATGCTTTTATTGTGTGTTGCTGGAATACAAGGGCAAAGGAACAACTATACATGAAACTGAGTTTAGGAGAGGGAATGCTTAAGGCCCAATGGAAAATTCACTGGGCATTGGTACATATGAGAGGAAAATTCATGCCAATCGAATATTACATGTATATTCTGCTCACAAGGCAAACGTTGAAACCTTTCATATCACAGGACATTCTGCCTAACATTTGTACGTTGCCAATTAACGCAAGATGTAAAAATATCAACCATCCGCAAAGTAGCATGCACTGCAAATTTACAATACCATTACCTTACACACTTGCATGCATACATGCACACACACACACACACACACACACACACACACACACACACACACACACACACATATATATATATATATATATATATATATATATATATATATATATATATATATATATATATATATAGGAAGCTTCTTTTCTACTCCCGGGTGTAATTACACCCTATGTCGTATCTCACAACGTAGGGAGTATCTCGTGTAACGAGGAGTATGTACATGTAGTATATGAGTATTTAAGACTATATAGGTGGTATGAACAATTTTTCAGAGGTGGTATGTACATTTTTTCAACATACTCCTTTTTATGTACGTATATAAAGGTATTTACAAAATACGCTAAAAACTATGGACTCCCTTGCAATTTTTTCATGTGGTTCACATTAGAATATCTTATAATTAGTATATGAGTATACCTAAAGTGATAAAGGAGTATTTCAAGTTTATTTAGGTGGTATATTAGAGGTGGGTGTAATTACACCTGGGAGTAAAAGGTATTTTTCCTATATATATATATCCTCTATATATATATATTTCCTCTATATATATATAATTATATGATTAACATCGATCGTCGCTCTGATTGTAAAAATAAATTATTTTCCAAGAGCTAAATTCTTCAATATCTCACCTTTCATCAAAGCTCATGTAACCAGCATCTATCATATATGTACACACACACTTCCATGACTATTTATGTATTCCTTACATATACATACATACATACATACATACATACATATATTATATATATATATATATATATATATATATATATATATATATATATATATATATATATATATATATATATATATATATATATATATATATATATATATATATATTGCTTCCGTGACTATATTTATTCCTATATATACTCCCGGAAATATAATGGAGTTGCTGTAGAATAATTCATGGCGTTGACAGTTACATTGTCCTATATATAGAGATGCACCGGCAAACGAGGTTCAGCTTGCAAGAGCAGCGGTTCAGCTAGTGCGAGGCTGGTAGTAGACTTGGACTCCTCGAGCTCAATTTTATGAATGCCAGGCAGTCTGGTCCAAGTGAACCCTTGCAGAAGTCGTGCGAATAACATCATTGTGACAGAAGTGCCAAGTGACACCCCAGGGCAACCCCTCCTGCCAGTGCTAAACGAGATGAATCTGAGGTCTGGCTCGGTGAGCACCACACTTGAACTGTTCAGATGCCGCTCGGGTCGGAACTCAAGAGGATCATCCCAAATATTGGGGTTTCGACCAAGTCCGAGTCGGCTTAGAATTACTTGGCTATCCTTTGGAATAAAGTAGCCAGCAACAGTGGTATCAGCCATGGCAACATGAGGAACGTTGAAAGCGTGGTAAGGGTGCATGCGGAAGGCCTCGCGGATGCATGCTTTGAGATAGTTGAGATGAGGAATGTCATATTCTTGGACTAGTCTTTCTTTGCCAACAACTGTGTTCAATTCATTGATTGCTTTCTCCATGATCTCTGGCTTGTTCATCATCTCGGCAACTGCCCACTCTACTGCGTTTGACGGGTTGTCAACTGTTGCAAACATTATTTCCTGGATGTTACAACATAATCAATTAGTTTCACGTCAAAAATTAATACGCCAGAGAAGTTCATAATACTCCAGCAGTTTTGAGTTTATGATGTTAACCATGTATTAGCTATATAGTCAAACCATTCTATACTATGTTTACTATAATGTATTATGGAGGAGCAATTTTATATTATGGAAAAATGAAATATATTGGGACAAGTAGTAGAAACAAAAATATCTCACCGCTGTCTGTGCTTTTATCTCTTCAAACGACAGCAAAGGTTGCCCTTCCTCATCCTCAAGAGAAACTAGAACATCAAGAAAGTCTCTGACCTCTCTCTTCTCACCACCTTTTCGAAGAGTGGACGATTCATGGATCCTGTCCTGTATGATGGGATCATGCAACCTATTCAAAGTCCTCATCACACCTTTGACAACCTTCTGATGACCATCCAAGTCGAGGCCCACCAGTGCAGGCAAGTAATCTGAGATGCAGAAGCTATAGACGTAGTTCAGCAGCGTGAACAGCGCGCCGACGTGCTCCTCCTCATCGGGCCCTGGTCCGGCATCAACCCACAGAGCAGGCGGCTCGCCGAAGTGTCTCTTGCTGAACACGAGCCTCCGTATCATGTTACCGCAGAAATGCTGGGCTACATGACGTACGTCGACGACGTTGTTGATTGCTCTGTTGCACTGGTTGTAAACGTACCGGACTATGTGGTCGGCCTCCTCCGTACGCCGGCCGTGCAGCCGGCGCTCCAAGGCCGTGGACAGGATCTCGGAAGTAAGCACCCGCCTCATCTTCTTCCACTGCTCTCCATGCGGCGACAGGATGGAGCCCTTGTACCGAAGCTGAACGAACCAGAGGCGAACGTGGTGGGCCGCGACGCAAGCACAGCGTCGTTCTTTCGCAGGACCTCCCGGGCAATCTCCGGGCAGGTCACCGCAACGACATGGACGGCTCCAAAACGGAGGCATAGGATGTCGGTGTGCATCTCTTTGAGTAGGCTGTGGATCCACCTGAACACCGGCTTGTTTCGAAGCATCTGGTGCATGTTGCCGATAACCGGCAACCCAGCTGGCCCAGGGGGCAGCCGGCGTAGCTCCCTTTTGTTGGACGTTGCTTTGTTCCAGCAGAGCGATGCAAGAGCCAGCAGTAAGGTGGCAAGTACTACAAATATAGTTGTAGTATTATTTGGAGTAGGAACATTTTGGCTTTGTGTAACTGTCACGCTGGATGTTGTGTCAGAGCTCATTTTTGTGTGTAAGGCTGCAAGTTGCATGTGTTGATGCCCATGTTGGATCCTTTGGTGATGGTACGGCATATTTATAGCCGATATATCTGCATTTTGTTAAGGACGGAGGTGAATTATGACAATTAGCACGTGCATCCATGAGAAAAAGGACTGGACAAATAATGAGAAAAGCCTGTAACAACCTGGCCTAATAAAAGCTCTAAAATATCACCTACAACTATTATTGCTACCAATTTTAACCAATAAAGAAGTATTACTAACAACTAGATTTCAGTGACAAGCATTCAACAAAATACTAAATATAAATTTCAGCGACACTGTAAACCATAAACTGAACTTAATATAAACTAACAATTACCAAAATGAGTCATAAAGTTTGAGTAAAACATCAAGTAATAATATTATGAATTATGAAGATTTCATTCCTAGTCTACCCCAACTTGTTGGGACAAAAGGCTTTATTATTATTGTTGTATGAAGTCTAAGGGAATTCAGGAATCAAGTAATCAATTCTATGGAGACAACTAATCTATTTATATCCATAAGTGATAAATAGCTAGATGGAGTGAAGAGCTACAAGTGTGCAATAATCCAAGTTCTACATCCACTCATTCATGTTGCCTTCAACATTCACCTAAAAACAACAACAAAGTAAGGGTAAGTCCACAACTCAGCAAGTACAAAGCAGAACAATAAATGACTACACATTATTTTAACAATTTTTGACCATTTACCATTAACTTAATATTCACATCTGATTGTCATCAATTCTCATCCACATGTCTCAATATTTTATCTCAATTTCTCTTAATGCAGTGCAATGCACAAGTCTCCTCTGTAGTTTATACCGATATAGCAGAGGGCATACCTGTCGATATCACCCTCTACCTCCATCCTGTGGAGGTGCCTACCGAAATAAGTCTTTCTCAAGAGCACGCCGGAATAGTCACATAACTCATAGCTGTTGACTTTCTCACTGCCCTGCTCATAATACACATGTTATGTCATGAATGCTATTTTTTATCATTTGACCACATATCACAATTAGCCTCAAATTAATCTCCTACTGAATAAAAAGGAAAACAAAAATTATTGTGTAACTGAATAATTCAATAATAGTGAGCATTTATTAGTCATCATCTATTATTCTACTAAGCACTTGCGTCTCTAGTCGCGACGATCGGTTTGATTAGGAGATGACAACACAACCGATGTTACTCCTCCTATAGCAATTACTCATTCTCAAGACAAGCCGTAGCATTACAAGCTAACAAATAAATGGCAACGCTCCTACACACTCCCTAAACTCACAACATTCCCCCTTTACTAGATAGTCCCCCTAGCTATCCCAGAACTAAAAATATCATAACCCTCAGTCCTAACCTCGCAAAATAGCAAATCATACCAGTTCTAGAACCTAAACAAAATTGGCTACATTTTCTTAGTTGGACAAATGTCCAAATTAAATCATCTAAATCCTTGTTTTTAACTCAGAGGAAATATTTGTTATCTTCTGGACAACATAATTAATAATTTTATATTATTTAATATACATATGCAAATATATTAAACTATGGCATTTTTAGAACCTTTGGAAATTATCTACCTCTTTATAGTTGTTCCTAAAATTTAATTTTGGCATTAAGTTTGTCAAATTAATATTTTTCCTAACTACGTCCAGCAGCAATCTAGTACTAGACAGCAGCCTTCTAAAATTCGTAACTTTTATTCTACTTATCTAATAATTATGTTCTTACACTTTTTTTTTGCAAAATTTGAGAAATTACCTACAATGTTCATGTTGACCAAATTCGCAGATTAGCTCATTTACAATTTTTAATCTACTAATTATTACGGGCTGCCAAAACACGACAAACTTACTGGACAACTGAATTTAAAAATCATATCTCACAATCTACTTATAAGATTGATGTGAATAAAATTCTACAATAAGCTGTCGAATTCCTCTACAACTTCTTAGTAGATGAATTTTTTAAATTACGCCTACACGGCACCTAAAATAATCGTACAACGATACAACAGATTAAACTGATCTACTAATCAGTCTCGATGAAAACTCACGAATATTCTCTCTTTAATTTCAACACTAATCTCTACAGAAAAATTAACAAAATAGAGAGAAGAATATAGATCGATCATTACCCTAAGGAAGAGCTTTAAAATTGCGATCTGATGTGTACTGTAGCAGAGCTACTCTGTTGAATCACGTTCAAACTACGCAATAGCGACTAGAAACTCACGCGCATGGCTGCATGCTAGCACACAGAATCGGCCGACGAGGACCGCTGGCGACGTGGAGGCGTGTGACTCCACGCGCGGCGAAGGTCGAACAGCTTGCGGTGCTGCGCGTGGAGATGGCTTGCGGCTGTTTTGGCAATGCAAGGGCATGCGGCGGAGTACGGAACGATACTAAAACAATTTTGGCAAGGGTTTTTAATTCTAGTTTTGTGCTTAACTCTTCCTCACCATCTCCTCTTACCTGCGATATGATCGAATCCAACTTTTAACTCCCCTTGACTCATTTCAAGAAGCAACTCCTATTTAAAGTTCCAAGGCATTCTGTTTTCATATATCCCCTTTTATTTAATTACGCACGGGTACTCAAGAGAATTTTTTTTAAATTACTTTATTATTTTATCTATTATTATTATTATTATTTAGTCTTAGTTGTCACACATTTAGGCTATTACATACTAATTAGGATTTAAGGATATAAATAATTAGCTTTCTAATAGCCAATTAGATCTAAATAGCATTAAGTATTTAATTGGTCTAATTAATTTATAATTAGAATTTTTGGCTATTACAAAGACAACGCGGACAAACACTTAGGGCAAGATAGATGAATGCCTTAAAAATGATGACTATCTAATCGGCATAAAAATACAGAAAACAATCATCGGACAAACCGAATCAAACGCTTCCAAAATAATGAGTGACGATCGCACTTATTTCAGGACAAGCCAATTGACGCTGGAATCTTTGCGATCTAGTGGCAGCAAACCCTCTAGGAGAAATGTAACACCCGTCTAGACATGGATTCAGAATATCGCCACTAACTCTATTCTCTCCTAAATTAATCTATGTTTCATGAACTATTGACATTTATACAATGACCAACATTTCACATAATACTGTACAACATTTAATTGAAGCAATAATAATAACAAAGATAATATAATTACTGAGACTAATCAATGAAATACAATTACTGAGACTAACCAATGATACTTTATTTAATTGCAACCATACTAATAGCTATATGTTCTAAATGAATTTATTAACCAATTGCAAGAATTTGTATAAACCAAGCACTAATAACGAATGTTTATTGTGTAAAGTGGTAAGTGAAGTAACACCAATACACGAATTGATTATGAGCTACTTTCCCTATGCATGTTGCCTTCATCATTTATCTATAAATAATAACATAAGCAAAGGTAGCAAGCACTTAATAAAACGATAAATAGTTTCATAAAATACCTTACCAAGTATTCATGTCAATTTATAATTATTTTATTTCTACCAATCTTTTCATCAATGCCATACACATATCTCATCATCTCTTTATCTTTTTATGAATGCTACGCACAAATCTTATCATCTCTTTTACTTATACCGATATCGTGAAATATAACTACTGTCAATGTCTACTCATGCCCCCCTCTATTGCAAGCTCTCAGTATGAATTGCCAAGCTTTGTGGATAAGCAAGCATGATAGTCAGTTGCATGCTTTTATTGTGTTGCTGCAATACAAGGGCAAGGAAGAACTATACATGAAACTGAGTTTAGGAGAGAGAATGCTTAAGGCCCAATGGAAAATTCAGTGGGCATTGGTAACACTACTACAGAAAATAGTATTACAGATGGTTCAGAAACGTCATCACAGACGGTTTTGTGAACCGTCTGAATTTATGGGTCAGTGATAATCGAAGGTTATCACAGACGATTTTCGAACCGTCTGTGGTGTAAATACCACAGACGGTTTGTAAGTAAAAACCGTCTGTGATATATCAGCTATCATAGACGGTTTTTAGTTAAAAACCATCTGTGATATTATTTTCTACCCCTAAATTTAATTCTGTTTATTGGCTAGCCTCAGGAAATGCTAGCCATGCCCTCTGAAACAAGCAGATCAATATGTAGTACATACAATTCACATCTCAATTCATTTCACAAACATAAAACATCCAATTCACATCTCAATTCATTTCACAAACATAAAATATCCAATTCACATCGCACTTCATTTCACAAACATAAACCGTCCATTTCGCAAATCAATTAATTGAAATGAAATAAAATATCCATTAACAAATACACAATTACAAAAGATCTACGTTGCATTTGCACTTAGATGGTAACATTGCATTTTTTATTGCTCTATCACTCCGGAATCGAGGTATCGCGAAAGGAACAAATCCATAATCAACAAACTTGTCAAGCTGCACAAGCAATACTTAGATGGTGCATGATTGTCATCCAAGCATTGCTTGTGCAACTGACAAGTTCGTTGATTATGGATATCTTCCTTTCGTGAGACCTCGATTCCGGAGTGATTAGAGCAATACAAAATCATTGTGCGTTGTGGAACTCTCCATCTTTGTTTATGACTTGAGCCACTAAAAAGTACGCCAACTCTCCTCGAATTTGTGAAAGGTTGGGCTGTTTCAATGCAGTTGACGGGACGAACGCAGCCTGTCAATAGGATATCAATGTGCGTATATATATAACCTGATAAGTATGAAGTAATTATGGGAAGATTGACAAACCTTAGAATTGGTGATCCTCGAGGAGTCGAGGAGTAGGTCCATATGGTAGCAAACGTAGAATCCACATGTATTGCCAAGCGACTGCTGGTAGCATTACAAAAAATAGAATGTGTTAATTCAAGAGACATTACTACCAACTGTTACATAGGATTAATTAATGTGTAATAGCGAATACCTTAAATTTTCGATCATGTGTCAGGCCTTTGGCCCCTTGCATCGAGACACCTGCCTTTGCAACGTACATCGCGAATGCCCTACGTGATTCGAAAAGGTTGACCTTAGTCATTCCGAAGGAAAGAAAGAGTACAATATAGGTATGTATGGAAAAAATGTACTTACCTATCGATTACTTGGCCGACAACTGTGTAGTCCTTTTTTTCTCTTACTTAGGGAATCAAGGTATATTGCCTTGTTCCATTTTGGTACAATTACTATTAAAATCCAATGATATTCCTGATTGTAGGGCATAAGCACATATTCCTTATCGTGGTAAGACACCAGTGTTGATGCAATGTACCTCTCGATGAAGTGTGTATCCTCGTCGATGGTATGCTTGGCGACCAAGTGTGGGTCCAAGAAACCAACCGATGACTTGGATAATCTAGCTTTAGTCAGCATGTGTCTATATATATACACACGAAAGCAACAAATTATATATGACATTTATCGGTATGACATGAACGGAGACTGTGATTGTACACACTTACAGCGTCCAGCATCGAATGAGTGAGGCGCCGAGAAGCGTTGAGCGTGAAAAGATCAAATAAATCATCGAAGGTGACCACGAAGATACAATCTTGAATATTGTGCTCTAATTGATCTAGCCTGAATTTGACAGTGATACCTGAGCGCCGTTGACCCTCTGGCTTATTGGACTGTTCCATATACCACGTGTGTAATTGCTGGCAACTAATTGCTAGGGTTTGGAGGCGCGTTACCGGTTCGACCACCGCTCCCTGCAACGCAATTTGCGGGCCAATGGCGGGTACGGGATATCATCATCGGTCTTCTTTGCTTTGCCCTTGCTGCCCTTGCTGCCTCGGCTGTAGGTCGACTTTAAAGGTAGCACCGGTGGTGGAAGTTGCACTGGTGGAAGTTGCTGCACCGGGAATAGCGCCCGTGAACTCATATAGCTGATCTGGTTCAGGTTGCCCTTGTGGAGATGGCACCAGTGCATATAGCTCTGGTTCGCACTGCCCTTCTGGTCCTGCCACCGGTGAAGAAGCCTCTAGGGAGATGTCGCTTTTGGGCCACTCGATGAATGTTCCAATGGCCTGCCCTAGAGTCACGATCTCGTCGTTGGGGGGCTTCGGTAGCGGGACGACCTCAAAATTGACATGCACACCATCCACATTAACTTTTGCGAAGCCTAGCGCTAAAGCTTGACGGTGCACCATGGCCACGATACTGCACGGATATGCACGCCCTAGCAACGTACAAGGGAACGGAGGCATATCTCACTTGGAGCACGCACCGTAGGCTCCTACATAACGATACAAAATTAGCTACTCAATAGGCCTATCAATGGAGCAAGCATTCGAGAGATAATAATTATTACCAGGATGTCGTCCACAGGAAATCTGGCCTCGCTTTTCATCGGATTGGATGCGCAACTACTCGGACGGTTGTGCGGGCTAGCTAGCACAGGAGCAGCGGCGGTGGCCTGCTGATTTTCTGTAAATCTCCACGCCTCATCTCTGACATAATCAGCTAGCTCCTCTCTAAGATATGCCTTGATCTCTTCTCGTAGTCGTGTGTCACGCTCGGCTTTGGTTCTCTTCGTACGCCGATACTGCTTGGAGTCATCTTGGAAACTATGTTTCCAAGGAACATAAAGCCCAAGACCTCTCGTAAGACCCGGGTGCTCCTTGTTTCTTAGGGCCGCAGAGAGTATATCTTTCTCCCTTGTTCCCTGGAATGAGCCCTGGGAAGATTCAACACTCAGCACTTCCTGCAAGAGCACGACATGTCATTTCACTTCGTACGAAGTTGTGGAGTAATTACAAGCTACGTAGTTCGATCGATATCTTACCAGGCGCTGGGACACTTGCTGGTCGGCAGGGTTTCGAAAGGAGACGTCCCCCGATGTCGTTGTAGATGACCTTGCTCTAAACCAATTTCGAGCGCGGTCATCCAGGATATTGGCAAATGGCGGGGCGGTGTCCTGCAGGGCTGCCTGTTTGTCCTCCCTCCTCCACTATGGGATTTTACCCGCATACCCAGCTGTGCCAAGTCTGTGGGGGTGTGTGTTTTTTGCCTGGAGGGCCTTGTGCGCCGCACTTGTACTTTTGAAATCTTCAGTTGTCTTCATCGCCTTGAACTCTTCCTATTGTGGTTCCAGAAATAGGTATTTATGAAAGGGCGTTTCGTCCTTCTCCACGTAGTCCTTGACAATCGTGCTCTTGAAGTTCTTCCATGCTTTGCACGCCGCTAGCAAGGCTTGTCGTTGCACGGCGTCTTGGTGTTCTTCTGGGATCTCGAATGATGCCAAAATTTCTATTAGTAGCTCACATTTCCGAGTCCCAGGCATGCTCTTCCACGAATCGAATGTGATCTCAATTTGTTCTCGTGCAACTATTCCAATCATTCTTCGGAATGCGTGTACTGCTGGGAGAGGAAGGAAAGGGGTCCCAGATCCATCGACCTCTATGATGGTAAATCGGCCCTCAGGCTTCTTCGATAGTCCTCTTCCTTTGTGTTTTGATGTTGGAGCTGACGCATCCGGCGATGATGTTGAAGAATGCGCAGATGACATGTTGGCCTTCTCATATATGAAAAGTAAGCACAATGTAGCATATACGTAAATAGTGCGGTATAAGCACATACTTATATACATATAGATAACAGTAAGATTTAACAACAATAAGATTTATGAAATAACAACAATATATACGTATACAATATATGAAACAACAACATCCTATATGTATACAACAATAAGATTTATGAAACAACGAAAATATATGTATACAATATATAAAACAACAACAATATATGTATAAGATTTACGAAACAACAACATCCTTTAGTGATTATGACTCATTTCAATTTTCCTTACAGAAACAATGTTGTCCAAATCAATTTATTTGTTCATTTTACTTAGGCCCCAAAGGTGTCATTCAAAAAACCAATATATGTATAAGAAGTTCTTCTGGGATCTCGAATGATGCCAAAATTTCTATTAGTAGCTTAAGAAACGTGCAGTACCGTGGTGCCTAGGGTTACCTCAGGGGGACGAAGGCGGCCTCGGGGGGATGGCGGCGGCGACGGGCCCGAGGGAGGAGGAAGGCAACGGCCTCGGGGGGACGGCGGCGGGCCCGAGGGAGGAGGATGGCGATGGCCTCGGGGGGACGGCGGCGGCCTCGGGAGGACGGCGACGGGCTCGGGGGCTCGACGGAGGCGACCGGCGACGGGCTCGGGGGGACGGAGGCGGCGACAGGCTCGATCGGGATCTAGCTAGAGCGACTAAGTGTTGGTTTGCTAATAACTGTAGTGTACGCGCAAAACCCTAGCGGGGGTTATATGTAAAGGCTTATTACAGACGGTTCTATTTAAGAACCATCTGTGATATTTATACTATCACAGACGTTTCTAAACATAGAACCGTCTGTGATAGTAAACTATCACAGACGGTTCTAAACATATAACTGTCTGTGATATTTATAATCACAGACGGTTCTAAACTGAGAACCGTCTGTGATAAGTATTGTTACATATATGTTGCGCATTCTCATTACACTTGCTTATTTCGTTTAAAAATTAGCCCTTCATGATGATCAATGCGTACGTAACTAGTTTCGTCACGTTGTTTGTCGTCGACCCTTATGCCATTTCCAAAAGGAGGTAACTCGTCAAATTGATTGTATGCTTCCTCGTCCACTACATTCTCTACTCCGATAATTCTTCTTTTTCCATGAAGAACTACATGGCGTTTCTTATTTTGCCGGGTCGGTTACATAGAAAACTTGAACAACTTGGTTGGCGAGTACGAATGGTTCATCTTTGTACCCGACACGTTGAAGGTACACGGTAGTGACACCGTACTTGTCAATCGAGTCCTCCATCAAGCCCCGGAATTTAACATACTCTCTCTCATCATAGTTCTCTTCTACATCACGAAACATCTAATCTAGATTGTCATCGTGCAACCTATCCGAATCCAAACCACAATCGACATCATCCGGCGGTATGTCATTCACTTCACCGGCATGTCATCCGGCGGCATATCATTCACGTCACCGACGATGTCATCTGACGGCATATGATCATTCACTTCGCCATGTCTGGTCCAACACGTATAACCCTTTTTGAAACCCCTCCGAATCAAGTGCATTTCAATTTGCCCTCGGTTCTTAAACATCTTTAAATTCTTGCACATCGATTGCATGGACAAGTACATATATTCCACCCTTTATTCAGCATATCCTCCTCAAGAGCTCTTGTAAAAGGCACACGCCATTAATGTACTCTTCACTCACACGGCTCATGCATACATCCAACTTCGGTCCTACGTTATGTGTATATATATATATATATATATATATATATATATATATATATATATATATATATATATATATATATATATATATATATAACAACTTAGTATTAAACATTAATTTAATTAATTATTACTACATATATACCACATGCATTCAGGCTTTGCTAGCTTAATTCATATTATAAACCCAACACTATTATATAACCAACAATTTTGCAAACCATCTTCAATAACACTCACCAATTACTTAGATCTAAATTGTAATGCAAAGAAAAATAAATTTCGTTACTAACCATATCTAGAGCAACCAGGAAAATATGAATCTTCAAAAATCAATCTCTGCCTCCTCCCACCAAATTAATTGGCGATGTATGTTGCAAAGGCAGGTGTCTCGACGCAAGGGGCCCAAGGCCTGACACGTGATCAAAAATTTAAGGTATTCGCTATTACACATTAATTAATCCTACGCAACAGTTGGTAGTAATGCCTCTTGAATTAACACGGTTAGATCTGGATCAAAATGAAGACAGATGCGGTTCTGAGCAGCGCAATAAAAGCCTAGCGTCATTACAACAGACGGTTTTTTTATTAAAAACCGTCTGTGATACTTTAGTATCACAGACGGTTCATCGGTATGAATCGTCTGTTATACTCGTTTTTTCCGACGCCACCAACACAGACGGTGTCCAAATTAAAACCGTCTGTGTTAGTGTTGGTCACAGATGGTTTCACAAAACCGTCTGTGATTATCCATCTAGTATTAGGCTTTCTGTAGTAGTTTACATAACAGAGGAAAATTCATGCCAATCAGAATATTACAGTATATTCTGCTCACAAGGCAAACGTTGGAAACCATTCATATCACTAAGACATTCTGCCTAACATTTTGCACGTTGCCACTGCTCTCTGTAGCTCAGAACAAGCTACGTGATGTGCTCTCCTTAGCTCTTTCTCTTCTTCTTTTTTCCGTGGACTATGTCGGCATGTCTAGACAGCTCGCAACGCATGCTTATCCTTCCGAGGATCAGAACATCCAGGGCTCCTTGAGTTCTCTCCCAACGCCGAGCTTGACGCTGTCATCACCTATCGTTCTCTCTGCATGACTTTTTTTCCTTTTTGAGAAAGCTCCAAGGCATGGATAGGAACTCGGAAGTAAGCACCAGCCTCATTTTTTTTCACTGCTCTCGATGCGACGACTGGATAGAGGCCTTGTACCTGAAGCTGAACGAACCAGAGGCATAGGATGTTGGTGTGCATCTCTTTGAGTAGGCTGTGGATCCACCTGAATACCAGCTTCTCATGCATATCATTTATACAAGGCAAACGTTGGATACCTTTCGTACGTTCTGCCTAGCATTTATACGTTGCTACGGGATGTGCTCTCCTTAGCTCTTTCTCTTCTATTTTTTTTTTCCGTGCACGATGTTGGCATGTCTTGACAGCTCGCAACGCATGCTTATCCTTCCGAGGATCAGAACATCCAGGGCTCCCTTGAGTTCTCTACCACTTTATAGTTATTTCTAAAATTTAATTTTAATATTAAGTTTGTCAAATTAATATTTTTTTCATGACTACGTCTAGTAGCAACCTAGTATTGGACAGTAGCCTTCTAAAATTCATAATTTTTATTCTACTTATCTAATAATAATGTTGTTACACTTTTTGGAAACTTTATGAAATTACCTACAATGTTCATGTTGACCAAATTCGTAGATTAGCTCATTTACAATTTTTAATCTACTAATTAATACGAGCTGACAAAACCCGACAAACTTACCGGACAACCGAATTTAAAAAAAAACATATCTCACAATCTACTTATAAGATTGGTGTGAATAAAATTCTACAATAAGCTATCAAAATTCCTCTACAGCTTCTTAGTTGATGAATTTTTCAAATTACGCCTACACGGCACCTAAAATAATCGTACAAGGATACAATAGATTAAACTGATCTACTAATCAATCCCGACGAAAACTCACGAATATTCTCTCTCTAAATTTAAATATAATATCTACAGAAAAATTAACAAAATAGAGAGAAGAATAGCCACTTTCAGCTACAGTGAAATTTCAGCCGCTACAGTGTATTTTTAACCATAAACCACAGCTTTTCAGCCCAACCGACCGGGGCATTAAAATTGCGATCCCTTCCGTACAATTTTTCTTTTTTTCCTTTATTTTCTTCCGCGCTGCCCCTCTCTCTCTCTCTAGCCGGTCACTGTAGATTTTTTCCTCTCTTATTGTGGTTCCTGTAGCGCCTCATGTGTACTGTAGCAGAGTTGCTTTGTTGATTCACGTTCAAACTACGCAATACCGACTAGAAACTCATGCAAGGGCATGTGGCGAAGTACGGAACGATACTAAAAAAAATTTGGCTAGGGTTTTTAATTCTAGTTTTGGGCTTAGCTCTTCCTCACCATCTCCTTTTATCTCGGCATATGATCGAATCCAACTTTAACTCCCCTCAAGACTCATTTCAAGAAGCAACTCCTATTTAAACTTACAAGGCATTCTATTTTCATATATCCCTTTTTATTTAATTACGCACGGATCCTCGAGAGAGAAATTTTTAGAAAATTACATTATTATTATATCTATTATTATTATTATTTTCTTTTAGTCTTAGTTGTCACACATTTAGGCTATTACATACTAATTAGGATTTAAGGTTACAAATAATTAGCTTTCTAATAGCCAATTAGATCTAAATGGCATTAAGTATTTAATTGGTCTAATTAATTTATAATTAGAATTTTAGGATATTACAAAGACAATGCGGACAAACACTTAGGGCAACATAGATGGATGCCTTAAAAACGATGACGGTCTAATCGGCATAAACATACAGAAAACAATCATCGGATAAACTGAACCAAATGCTTCCAAAATAATGAGTGACGACTGCATTTATTTTTGGACAAGCCAATTGACGCGCGCGGAATCTTTGCAGCCTAGTGGCAACAAACCCTCAAAACAAATTCTGGAAGTAACATTGTACCCAGAGCTAGGAGAAACGTAACACCCGTCTAGACATGGATTCAGAATATCACCACTAACACTATTCTCTCCCAAATTAATCTATCTTTCATGAACTACTGGCATTTATACAATGACCAAGGTTTCACAGAATATTGTACTTGTAACATCCCAAAAATTTGAATTTGAACACGTGTAGACTTTGGATTATTTGAAATGAATTTTCTTGAAATTTGGAATTTTTATGGTGTTTCATAAATTTTGATTGAGGTTCCAAAAATTAAAGAAAGTCATGAAAAATAAAACCAATATTAGTAAGGCCATAAAAGATATATGCAAATAATAGAAACCTAAAATTTTAAATACGAATCTGAAAAGATGATCCATCATAAGGAGGGAGAAACTTGAATTAAAATGTAAAGATTCCGTTTTGAGCATAGTACTGTAAATAACAATAAAGGCGTGTAAATAAAATACAAACATATATACACACACACACACAAATTTGTGCATATGCAAGAATGAGTTTAGCAATGGGGAAATGGAAATATGAAAAGTAAGTAGGCCAGCAAAATGGACAAAATATGAAATGAATATGCCTACACACAAGATTATATATAAATAAATGTGTAAAGAAAATAAAATAAATAAAAAGGGAGCTTTTGGCTGGCTGAAGCGGCCCGGCCCATTTTCCCCCTCCTTCCTTCTGCTTCGGTAGAGCCAAAGCTCTGCTCGCCGTGCCTCTGCCGGCTCTTCCGGTCACCGCCGTCGCCAGCGGTCTTCGTAGCTCGCCCAGCTCCTCCGTGCCATCCCATCATCTCGATTGGCTCACCCACAGAAACCGCCACCACCCACGGTAAGGCGCCATCGCCCCCGGTTTCTCCTTCATCCCGTTGCTTCGCTCGGCCATGCGGCGCCAAAGGTCAGTCGCCAGCGCGCGCGGCGCAAAGCTGCAGCGTGTGCAGTGTGAATTCACGCGCAAGGATTGCACAAGATCTTACCGCAGCGTTGCCCGGTCACCACCGCCGTCACCCCCGCCTGCCCCCGAAGTGACCGCACGGCAGCTGCCCGTTGCCAGCCCACGCCGACGGCTATAAAGTCTCACTCGAGCCCTTGGCAGCACCGCACAACTCCCCTCTTCCTCCTAACCAGAGCAATTGGCCTCTCGTCCTCCACAAGCCCGTCGGCGACTTCGTCTTCCCCAAGATCGGCCGACGAGCGCACCATCCATTGAAGCAATGCCAGTTCAATTCTTTCTCCCCGAACCTTTATCAGAGCTAGGCGAAGTCGTCCCCACTCTCAACCGAGCTCCTCCTTGCCCGTACACCATCAGCACCGAGCTCCTTCCCAGGCCAACGCCACCGCACGTCGCCGGCCCGCCTCGGAGTTCCTCGGTCCCCGCCAGTGCTACCCTCAGCTTCCACTCAATGCCGGCATTCCATTTTGGCCACTGCCCCCGAGTTCCTCTATTCCAGGCGCATGAACCTCGGCTCTTCTGTTATTTCTCCCCCGATAAGTCAGGGAAGTATGCACGCTCGGTGGCTAAGCGAATGGCGCTCGGCGTGCGACCGAGTTGAGCCCCCTCCCGCAAAGATTTAGAACTTGTAGTTTTAATTTTTGTCAGCCGATTTCAATTAAGAAAAATCAAGGAAAATTGGAAATTAATTCATAAAAGATACTAAAATTTATTTAGGGTATAAATGAGTTCATTAAACATTTAATCTTGGATTAGTCATCTGTCGAACCGAAATGGACGACAGAGGGGGGGGGGGTGAATGTCGATTTCAAATCCGCCCCCAAGTATCCACTCGCAATTCTTGTTCTCCAATAACTATTAACAGCTATGAGGATAAAAGAATTTCGCTCAACCGAACAATATCGCCAGCAATGAACAGATAAGAAAAGAGCACAAGCACTTCTCTGGAAACTAAGATAAATAAACCACAAAAGCCTTGACGACAGATCAAAGGCCCCAAAGATAAGACCAAGAAAAGAACGCAAACTAGATCAAGAAAAAGATCACAAAAAGACTAAGAAATCTTCTCAGTTTATGCAGCTGCCCAGCCAAGGAACACATACCGCACTACTCCACCCGAAATCAACAAAGAAGGAGAGCTCACAACTCCTCTTGCCTCACCGCCAAAAAGAAAGCAAGCACAAAGCTAACGCTGCTTTGTGAGCTGGTACACCAACTCGCACATACTCCTCTGCTAGCCAAATATTGTCCTGCTCCCAACCGAACACAACAAAACAAATGCACTTTGCTTGTCAGTCAAAACAGAAATCTTGCAGCCAGCGAAACCAACAAGAGAAATTGTAATCCGGTCTGCATGCAAAGATCGATGGAATCAGCTTAGATCAGCAAATACACGTAAAAATTTCAGCCAAAACTGAGCTCATCTCGGACTGCATGCAGCAGGGTCAAAACCAGCACCAAAATGAAGAAAAACGTGACTTCTTTGTTCATGAACCATTCGGCCAAAAGAGATGAACATGCAGAATTTTTTATGGGCTAAGAACATATACTTCTCACGAGAAAAAGAAGTAACTAAGGATCATGCAGTGGATCGCATGTTTGTTCAAGTATTCGGCAGGAGCTTAATTGCATACACTCTTGCTGCCAAGAATCAAATCGAACAGGGGTTTTGTTGCCCAAGAATTGACCAGCCGAAAGCACAAATACAAAAAGGACTTGCTGTCTACTACTACTACCAAACACGAAGCAAAAATAGGAGCAAGTAAAATGACTAGAAAGCAGAGATAAGAACCAAGAACAAAGGGGACTACAGAGACACAAACTTCAACAAGAGACAAGAGACATGAAAGATTAATATGGAGTTTACATATCGATTTCTCTCTAAATTTCACTAAGTCCCCATACGCCTGGAGTGCTTAGAGAGAAACTCTGACCTTCTCTCTTTCTCTCTTTCTCAAATTTCATACATGGAGAGAACCAAATAAAACCCTAATTCTTACACCCACTCTCTCAATTTCAGCACAACCTCTCCTCTCTCTTTATAGCCTCCCACTAATGGGTTTGCACATGCTTTACCCATTAGGTCACCACCTACTGATGCTTTATCCAAACCCGCTTCCTTTAGTGCGCTTTGCGTTTACCGAACGCCGCGCACCTTCCAGAAGCTTCCTCCTTTCTTGCCTTGCAAGCCTCGCAGCCACCTCGAGCCCTCGCCGCCTTCGATACCTCCCGACTGCTCGACCTCGCCACCTACGCCTAGTCCGGTCCATCGTGTCTCGCCACGACTCCGCCTCGACATCCCGCTGCCAACACGCATAAGAAACACATCAAATAGCACCGCTCGGCACATGAAAGCATAAAACATCATACTTACACGTAATGAAGCCCAAACTGTCAAGTCAACATAATATGCATCCTAATCAAATTGACCGAGTTTGACCAAGTCCGACCAAGCCCGATTGCACCACGCATCGTCATGGTCCGAACCACCCAAACCAAACTCGACTTTCCTAAACCCTTGTCAATTACTCATCATACACATGGGACGACCTCCACATGGTCTCTCAATCTCCCCTTGATGAGTATATTAACAAACCTCAAAAAGCATGAAGTGAGTTTGTTTGACAAGCCCAACATGGTCCTAAGGAAGGAATGAAGCTAATGACCATGTCGACGGATGGAGCAAAAGAAAGAACAAGTTTTCCTCAAAGCTCCCAAACAAGCTTTTTCTATCACTATTCTCCCCTTTTGGCAATAAACACATTAAGGATGTAAAAGAGAGAATATGACATGACAATAGATGAAAATGGTGAAGATTGTTTATTCTAAGCATTTAGAGCCATGAGAATTATCCACAATGACCATAAAGAATTACACCAAGCCATAGCTCAATAAAAGGCTAGCTAGATCATGACAAGATATATATATATATATATATATATATATATATATATATATATATATATATATATATATATATATGCACTAAAGCAAAGAGATGACAATCTGAAATGTAGTGCATTTTAGTGAGCATGTCAAGTCATCAATAAGCAAAGTCTAGATAGAGATATCCAAGGATGATGCAGGCCATGTCAATAAGTTAAGCGGAACCAAGAAGCTAGTGTTGAGTCCAAATAGAGTGCTATAAGCTCAAGAATGAAACATTGGGCTAAGTACTTGGTTTTTTTGTAGCTTAAGCAAAATGAGCACAAATGACATATTTTCTTTTGAAACTTATGGTCGTTTCCAACCAATATGTTTATCATGTGCTAGATCTCAAGTCTTATGCGACCACTCCAAGCAAGAAGCTTAAGAAGATAGTCTAGGTCATCTAAAACTCCCGCTGAGTTCATGCCTAGTGCAATGGTAAGCCGTCTCATGAGAAAGAATTGGTGAGATCAGTTTTTTTCGCACAAAAGAGATCTTTTTGCCTTTTAAAGATGTTGTACTAACTCATGCTGTATCAAGAGACTAAAATAGCTCAATCTAAGGCTCAATAGAGATTTAACGCTCGATTCAAATTATTTGACATGGCATGAATCATAAAAGGATAGCTCAAGAAAGGCTAGACTCAAATGCTAGCATGACAAGTTTTAATTCAAGTTGAGCAATTTTAATTAACTTATCATGGCAAAGCTAGTCTACACATATGAAGTCATGATAAATCTAGCAAATAAGTACAAGTCATGGCAAGGTGTAAAGCATCTTAAACATGTCATGACAGGATAATAATCAAGGCTCAATGTAGTTATAATGCGAAATGCTAAAATGCAAGAAAATCCAGCTCCCCCTCAACATGAGATGCAACTTTTAGTTCAACTTAAGTCAATATTAAGCTCCAGAAGCTCCCAAATGAACTCCCCCTGAACCAAAGCAATAAAATCGAGAAGCTGGCAAGCAAATCAGAACAGGCAGTCCTTAAAGCATAGAAAAGATATAGAGGCAACTATGGCTCAGACTGACTCTCATCTACCCCATATGACTCTAGGACTATCGACTGATCATCTAACTCACTAAAGAGCAAACATGTACTACTGTCTGAGGGTGGCCCAACCTCGCTAGAACCTACAAGAAGTGAGTGAGCTCAACCTAGTGAGAAGAGAAAACAGCTAATAAGCAGCACCCTAGAAGCACAAGATAAGAGCAAGGAGTCTAAGCAGCTGGGCAAGAGAAGCACTCTAACCTATGCTAGAAGGACTAAACCAATGCACCCAAAATGCAATGCAACAGCAAGGAGTAAGAGCATAATCAATATAGTAAAGCAATAAAGCATAAACTCCCCCTCACAACAGTCCATAAGGACAAACCACCCCGAGCTCTCCCCGCAAGGCTGAAAACCTCGAGCTATCCAAAGGCTTGGTGAAGATATCAGCCAACTGGTGGTCACTCTCCACAAACTGGAGCATGATGTCACCCTTCTCTACATGGTCTCTAAGGAAGTGATATCGGATATCAATATGCTTAGTCCGAGAATGCTGCCTTTGGGTTCTTAGCAATGTTAATGCGTATGTTATCACAAAAGAGTGGAACACTATCTATGACTAACCCAAAGTCTCACAGGTCGAAACCATCCAAAGTATTTGACTACGATAACTAGTCGCAGCAACGTACTCGGCCTCTGCGGTGGATATGCAACACCGGACCGCCTCAAGACCAAGAACGAGAGAAGTGCCAATAAATTGGCAGTGCGGAAGTGCTCTTCCTATCTATTCTACAACCGACAAAGTCTGCGTCCCGAGTAGGCTCTCAAGGAAAGACAGGAAGAGGAAGAGTACGGATACCATAGTCAATGGTAGCTCAAGGTACCAAAGAATGCGCTTCACCGCTGGCGGTGAGATACAGCGAGGAGAAGCTCAAACCGAGCACAAAGACACACGGAGAAGTGTATGTCCGTCTCGGGCGGTATGGTACAAGAGGGAGCCAATCATACTACGATACTTCTTCCGATCAAGCGCTCGCCGTCCTCATGCGGGTCAAGTGTGGCTGAAGATGCCATGGGAGTTGACATGGGCTTACCATCACTCATGTCAAAGCGTCTCGGAGGTCACGAGTGTACTTGCCTTGATGCAAGAAGGTACCCTCCCGAGTCCGCTTAATTTGGAAGCCAAGGAAGAAGGTCAACTCACCCATCATGCTCATCTCAAACTCGTGCTCATGACATCGAGAACCGTGAAACGAGCATGA